>VMDR010029033.1:0-12910 GCA_007922815.1 Macrotus californicus | reverse complement strand
GAATAACTTGTGTGCCATTAATCTTTATTAAACTGAGTTCCAGTGATCTAATTATCTGATGATTAAAACACTGGTTGCGCCGATTTTTCATATTACATTATTTTCTATAAAGAGGTTTTCTAAAAAGAGAAAGCAAAATTGTAGGATGTATAATATATACCAGAAATTATACTTTAAAAAACACTTCGGAAGAATATGAATAGTCAGTTAAACTTATTAAAGGTAATTACTCTTAAGACTCCTAAGAGGTGATTTCTTGTTAGCCTAATGTAAGTTATTAAATTTACATTACTTGAAAAATAACTAATGAGTAGTAAAAAATAGACCATAATTCCTCTTTTTATTAACTGACCATTCTCTCTTCATTCCAAATTAGTAAGGCAGTTCAAAAATTGAATTTTATATTCCAGAATTTTATTTACTTGCAATTAAAGAAACTGATAAACCCTCAAGGATAATTTCTTAGCCTTTACTGTCAGGAGATAAACTAATTATGCTTGTTTATAGGAAATAGACACCCTATAAAGAACATGCAGCACATTTTATCTGGCAAGGCAAGGTTCTTTACAGAGATAACACATGTCAGGCTGTAGCCAGTGCGAAGTGTAATCAAACCTTTTGTCAAACAAGTCTGCAGGGAGAGAGTAGCCGTGTCAAAGGGGGGCCACAGGTGACTTACGGCTCTCTCGCACCACGTGTTCCCAGGGCTTCTGCTGTGCAGTCTCACGGGCGCTCCGCTTCAGTCCCGTTTAGCCTCAGGACCGCCTTGACCACGGGATCGGATTGGGAAGCAGCCAAAAAAGAATAGTATTCTTGCCTAGACGGGCTGTTTTTATCCAGTTTAGATTTTTTAAAGAATCGTAGTAAGTTAAAAAAGAGAGATGTAAACTGAAAAGGGATGGAGAAACTTTGTGGAATTCTTCTCTCTTACAACGTATAGTCTCAGACACAAAATATAAAACTTTATTTTAAATAAAGAATCGGAAATAGGAGGCTGGTTAGGTTACCTTTGAGACATGGTTAGTATCTATTGCAGCTGACAACTTTGTGTGTAGAAAATCCTCTCCTAGCTTTTCAGGAGCAATATTCACGCATGTTTTCCTGCCAGATCGTTTTCGGACATCAGACATCACTGCAGGGAGGTTTTCAGAACATGCATGGTGTGTGTTTATGAACAGAACCTTCTAAAATCATTTCGTGGTCAACATTCTGTTTTCTTTTTCTCTTTAAAACTTCAACCCTTGTAGGAGTAGGTGAGGTTATATTATCAAACTGTGTCATAAACATCACGAGGCTTTTTAGTGTAAGGCCACATCATGAGAAACTGAATGATTCTCTGGAACATAGTTGTTCCTGAAGGGCTACGGGACCTCGGACTTGTGCTTTCCAGGGCTCAATTCTGACATATTTAGGGAAAAGTGGGCAGGTTTTGATCGCCCCCCAGTTTCAGGGTCATTGTACAATGAAAGAGTCATGGAGGGCAACTCTGGAATTAAATGGAAGTTTCCAAGCTTCCTTCAGGAATTAAAAATACCCTCCTTTCAGAGGTATTGGCTTTTGAGGTAATGTTTGTAACACCAGGAAAGCTTCAGGCTCACAGGTGACCACAGCTAATGAACCTGTTGATTAAATAAAACTGTATCTGAGGTTCAGACTGTTTTAGAGTTACTGTAATACCCTGTTCACTTTGGGGTTATGCACATTAGGTATTTGTTTAGTGAAGATTGCCAAGGGCTGCCGCTTCCAAAGTGCGGCAGCCGTGGTCCGGGGGTGGCTCACATTCATGCAGGGATCCAAAAGTGTGCCGGCTGGTCGTGTCCCCTCACTACGTCAGAGACGTGTGTCAGGGAGGTTTCTGAGCTGTGAAACACTATAGAGAAGTGGGAACTGTTAGTTAAGTGTCAAGTCTTTTTCTCATCCTTCAGGGCCCATCCACAGTCCACTTTAAATGCCGATCTCTTTATATGTGTTTTGTAGGTTAAACCTGTGGTTACATTAGACTTCACTTTTGAGAATTATTTAACATCCAAAGTACGTGATTGTATATTCAACATGCCATATAATCTCTCCCAATATTATGTCGTTTTGCTTCTTTTGGACTTTATTGCCTCTAATTATCCCACATATTCTCATTTTTTCCCTGTTATGTCAGTACCCTGCAAAATATGGGGGCCAGGGCAAGTCTTCCTTTACATACGACCTTAATGGTCTCAGTGGGTGAACTGTTTTAGGTAAGCATACTTGGGGATAACCAGGAGTTAATAGTTGTATTCTAATAATAGTTAAAAGTGCACATTAACAGTTCATTGTTGTTTAGACCTCTAAGATGCATGCTTTGTTTAAATAGGTGCAAATGCCATCCAGATGTTTATAAAAGTATTTATTGGTAATAGAGTGGCCAATCAAAGTGCATGTTTAGGTAATGATGTCATGGTGTTATTTAATATTTTACCCTGGAACAGTGTGCAGGGATCTTCCCAGTGATCCACATGTTTTCCACCGCAGTGGTCCTGCTCGGCCCCTCTTTGATCTACATGCTTCTTTTTAGCTGAATGCTGGTAAACGTCCTTTCTGACAGCCCCCTTTGCTCCTGCCCGCCATTATCTGCTGAAGTTCAGAAACCAGAGCATCACTTCAAACAGCACCGTTAGGGAGTAGCCAGTCAGAAGAGATTCCTGAGGCATGCAAAGTTCTGCCATAATCATTCAAAGATGTTCGGGCGGGGGGTGGGGGGTAGTGGAGGTGTATGTGAATGCAGAGAGCTGTGGGGGTTGGCCCCTGGTCACTGGTAAATAAGTAAAGTCAGGTGCCAGAGAGTCTAGACACAGTGATTTCAGTCGTGGGTCTTTGGTATCTGATACTCAATATGGGACTTGTCTGATTGAACACTATTGCCTCCTCATTGCGCAGGCTGAAGCCCTTTAAGGGCCTTCCTGTTAAATTAGTAAAAGATGACAATGGACACAGTTAAAGCAGAACAAATCTAGTTTTAATATTTCCTAGTTGTCAGCAATTACACTTACTTTTGAAGTGCCATGGGTAGCAATCAAATTAAGGACATCATGTGGCACATGGAGTTTGAACTAAACTGTTATTTTAAAATGTGAATGCTTTAATTAAAATTGAAGTGTTTCTCTTTCTTATTATGAAAAGCTAATTCTATATCATGATACATTGAATTCACATTTAGTCCTAATTTCTCTTGATTTTGGGGGGTGGGGGTTGGATAACATTACAAATCATGCATTTAAAAAAGAATCTAGCTCCTGATTATTTTACCACAGGATGTAACATGGATATCACAAAAAAATGAAAACTCTCAACTTCTAAACAAATCACTTGTAACCCCGATTTTAAGGGCAGTTTTCCTACAACAAGTTTAATTTCAAGTAAATAACAATAGATATTTTGCTTCTTAAAGCTTTGCTTTGATGTAACATATTTTTGTTATTACAAAAAGCTTCTTGTGTCAGTGAAAGTTTGGAAGAAATCTATAGTAGGTTTTTAATGAGCATGACAAACATACTAATTACATTAATTAGAGGATTGTCACCTACATTTTTATTAATTTGTAATTTATTTTCATCGACAGCTGATTTATAGATAGGTAGCAAATCCATTAAATGTATATCCAATAAACTTAGATACTTTATTTTTGCCATAGAAATTTTTGGCCCATAACATCATTAAGTGTTCATGATTCCGTGCCCAAAGATTCCGTTAGCAGCAGCATTTGTGTTTAAAGAGCCGCCCTCCGGGGAAAAGCATGATATATGCCAACCTGCTACCTTATTTTGTACTATTTTGTAGTTTTCAGCAGATAGTGAATTTTATAGATGTGTGTGTGTGTGTGTATATATATATATTTCTTACAATTCCACCGAAGTATTTTAGTTTTCGAGCAATCGTAAGTGGATTTGTGCTTCTCATTTCTGTTTCCACTTGCTCACAGCTAGCATGTAGAAATGCAATTGACTTTTTGTGTTGACCATGCACCCTTCTTGAAACTCAGACGCTATCTGGAACTAACCTCGAGAATAACCAAAACAAGACTGACTAGAGTAGGGTCTAACCAGTCAACAAATGGTTGTAACTCACTTCCGGTGTATAAGGCCTGGCGCTTTATTCAGGAAGGCGTGTCGCTCTAAAAACGCATCGCCCTGTAAAGAAACCAGAACTTTTTAGGTTATAAATTAAATTCTCTGTGTTGTTAGCAATTTGACATAGAGAAAACTATCCTGACATAATACACACTAAGTTCATTTGCTGATTTGCTAATAATAGAAGACCAGCTTCTCAAAACTATAGCACAGAGTTTGTTCGTTTCCCCTTTGCGATAGCCTCTCTCTCTGACCATGACAAATCCAAACTGCTGCTGGATGGCTGAGGTGGCCTGCCTTTTCCTTCCTACTGTTCTGTCTGCTGCTGCTCTGACTCCTTCCCTTTCCCTTAACCTTAAATAAAATTCTTTTCTTGTTTTATACCCATGCCCAGAGAGTTGGATCCAGCTGACAGCTTCGGTTATCAGCCAAATGTGACAATTTCTAGAAGTATCCCTCCAGTCCAAACATTTCTGCTAAACCCAGGCCTGCGTGTATTACTTTTACTGAATAGACACTAGACTACTGAATAGCTTGCTTAAACTCAGCATATGTAAAACCAAAATCGCTGTCTTCCCTTTAGTGCTTCCTCCTACTTTTCCTCTGTTTTTGGTAAACGTTGGCAACCACCATCCCTGTCAACACAGAAACCTGGAGGCAGGTCAACCTTCCTGTCCCGGAACCCCCACACCCAGCCAGTGACAGCCTGCGTTGGTTCTCCTTCCCAGCTCTGCCTCCCTCCACCCCTGCCCTTCTGTGCCCGCTTCTCTCCCTGGGGGGCCGGCATCTACCCTCCCAGCGGGTTTCCCTGGGCTTTTCTCGGTCTCTTTCAGTCTGTTTTCTACACTGGCCAGATCTGTTTGAAACCCGGATCTCCTCCTGACACTTTCCTTATTTAGAAGCTTTTAATGGCTTTTCATTATCTTTAGGACGAAGCCCTAAATCCTTCACACGTACTTAAGACCCTGCACGATCTGGCTTTTACCACCTGCCTCTCAGCGCTGTCTCCTTCACTGCAGCCGCGCTTGCCTTCTTTTAGGTGTTCCTTCCTGCCCTGTGCGTTTGACCACGCTGTTGTCTTTGCTCAGAATGCTCTGCTTCTACACAACTTCAAATTCCTTAAACGCATCAGCTTTATTTAGTATTTGTCTCGTAGTCTCCATTTACTTGGACATTTATATTTAATGCTGAGCATCTAGTAGCTCATTAACCATTTACGCATTTGATTATTCAATAGTGAGAGGGTACCACTACTCTATGTTGAAAATGTAATTGTGTTATATTATTTCTGACATACAATGTAACATAACACATTGTGATAAACTATTGATACTGGTGTGTTTGTGTGTGTCTTTGAGTGAAATATTCCTTGTGCTTCTTGCTAGTTAATGAAGATGCTCTTTGAGTGTTCAGATGAGCGGATTGACTTGGAACTGATCTCTTTCTGCATTAATCTTGCTGCGAACAAGAGGAATGTACAGCTTATCTGTGAAGGTCAGTGCCTTCGGGCTTCGTAGGTGACGTCACCTCTCTCATATGGCCAATGGAAATAGATAACAAGGAATTAAGAATATGGTAGCTATACAAAGTCTATTTTAAAAGTTTTTAAAATTATAGCTATAATCTTAAAGGTCAGACAGACTCAGAATATTCTTATCATGAGTAGAAAACACCCTTCCGTAATATTTTATACACCAAGGTCAGTTACCCTTACTTGAAATTTGATTTTTAAAAATGTTTTCTAGGTGAAATAAAACTTTTAATTTGCAAAGTAACTTGTGACATGGTAGGATAGTACAATACATGTGTGTTAGGTATTTTTTCCTATGGTATCTTTGAAAAATGGCTTGTCATGAATTATGGTATTTCTGAGTCTCCTTGATAGTTTTTTTTTATTTGAAAAATATACATGTTTGTTACAAAAAGTACAAAGGAGCAAATAGGAAAAAATTTAACTCTTTACTCTCACTGTCCAGAGGTAATCATAGATAAAATTTTGATGCAATGATTCTGCATATTTTAAAATTGAAATGGGGTTCTTTTCTCTGTGTATTGTGGCATTTCTAAGTTAATGATATATTGGATGCATTGAGTACCATTCCATGCAGTTACATGCTTCCATGAAACACAACTGCGGTAGCTGCAGAATAGTCCGTCGAAGGGCTGTCCGCAGTTCAGTCTGCTCACCCAGACGCTTGGTTGTCCCTTCTTCTCTGTTACAGTGATGCAGTGCTTTTCCTTTCTGTGCGATGTTCCACATTTCCGTTTTTTTTGTTGTCGCTTCTTTTCTGTTACAGTGATGCAGTGCTTTTCCTTTCTGTGAGATGTTCCACATTTCCGTTTTTATGTTCTCAGGAGGAGTTCTTAGAAGTGCCGTTTTTGTGCGTCAGTGAGCACTTACACTTTTTAAATTTGTGGCACATATTCTGTACACAAAAGCACACATACTGTGTGACTAGAGCAGACAAAACTAACCTACGTTTAATGAGAAGAAACAGAAGGAAGAGAGAAGGGGGGAAGGAGAAAAGCTAGTGTACCTGAGGAGTAGGATTGACCGGGGCAGAGGGCACTCGGGAGTGAGTGGCAATACTCTCTCTTGTTACGGGTCTGAATGACACAGGGACAGCAGTTATCAAAGTGAATCTGTTGGACACTTCGGTGTTATGCATTTCACTGCGTGTAAACTGTTTTCTTTGTAAACTATAAACAAAAAATTTTTAAACTTAAATGCACCTTAATCTTATTGGGGGAATCTTTGGTGTTTCTCTATCAGGAAATGGGCTAAAGATGCTCATGAAGAGGGCTCTGAAGTTCAAGGACCCATTGCTGATGAAAATGATCAGGAACATTTCCCAGCACGACGGACCAACTAAAAATTTATTTATTGTGAGTCTACTGTTCTGACTGGCTGCCTATTGAGGTAGCCTGAGAGTTGAAGCTTTACTGAAAGACTCGGGGATGTAACTTTTACTGAGTTCTTGTCAAACACTAACTCAGGGCCCAGGTTGGCTTTCTGTCATCAACTTCCACGTAAGATTAACTCCTAGAAATTTCAACCTGGGTTTTGATGTTGTTTTGTTGTATGATCCCTGCCCCTCACCCTTCCATCCTCACTCCAGTTTTCTTGCCTTAAACCAGTCCACCTCAGGTTCCCTGAGCAATTCAGCTCAAAATTATTGAAACAATAGAATCACGTTTCATACTTAATTTTTTCTTCCCTTGGGCTAAATGATTAGATTGGTTCTTCTGCAGAAATCGTATTTTACATTTGTATCACAATTCTCTTTTATCCAGGATTATGTTGGAGACCTTGCAGCCCAGGTCTCTAACGACGAAGAGGAAGAGTTTGTGATTGAGTGCTTGGGGACACTTGCAAATCTGACCATCCCAGACTTAGACTGGGAACTGGTGCTTAGAGAGTACAAGCTGGTTCCGTACCTCAAGGACAAACTAAAACCAGGTCTGTGCTGAGCATCTCGGTTCTGTCTAATTGTTGAATTCTATCTTCACGTTGTGGGCAAGGCTGAGAGAGCAGTATTTGGTGACCTTGTCGTGCTGGGTAGCACGTTCTCTCCTATACCTGTAGTTCTAGCTTCTTCCTCCCAGAAAGGTGGACACCGGGCCTCCTCTTAGATGTATGTGCTCTTTTTTCTTAACAATATTAACTCTTTCCTATGGTTTCCTATTCTGCCGTCTTTCTTATTTTTTTAAATCCTGCCTTTTAAAAATTACCAAATGCCATCTCCTTCTGAACATGCATATGACGGGGACCTCCCAAACAACCAAATTATTGTCTGGAGGGCAGGCCCCTTGCAGTCCAGGCTTCCCCACGAGTGTTCTAGGAACCATCTGTAGCAGCGCACCAGCTGGCGTTGTTGTGAGAGGCTGTGTTCGGCTTCAGTAGATTTTTTTTGGAAGATTCTTTCAACACGTTTGCCCATTTCAAGATGGGTGATTTACAAGTGCACCTGCTCACACTGCACTGAGTGTTCAGCAGTTTTTGACCAAAAATGGCATGACCTCTGTGTCTCACCCTTTCTGTTCACCCAATCTCGCCCTGAGCAACTTGTTTTGTTTCCCTGGAGGAAAAAAGTCCTCAAAGGGAAATATTTTGCCCATGTTGAAGAGATGAAACAAAACAGCTGAAGCACTAGAAAGTATCAGAATCAACTAGTTCAAAAACTGTTTTGGGTAGGGAAAAAAGATGTCTTGAAGTAGTATTGCATCAGATGGAGAGAGAGCACTGTGCGAGTGACTGAAGTTTAAGCATCTGAGAATAAATACACAGTTTTTTATAAATATATTCCGGGGTTTTTTGGTCCCCCCTTATATGTATACGTAACACACACAATGTTCTTTAGAGCATTCAAGTGAACTCTAATTTCTGTGTTTAAATGTTGTTCATTTGTATTTCCAAAGACTGATTTCTGCCTCTCTACTGCCCCCCCGCCAACCACAAACTGCCATCAGTGAACTTAGAAATTTGAAAAAAGACAAATAGATAACCATGTCAAGGATTCATAAGAACTGCGTTCATAGCTTTCGGGATCTTTTGTTGTGGTGGTGGTTGATGGAAACTTCCTGTGACTCGCCTCTGTCAGGTGCTGCCGAAGATGACCTCGTTTTGGAAGTGGTGATAATGATCGGAACGGTGTCTATGGACGACTCCTGTGCCGCGTTGCTAGCCAAGTCCGGGATCATCCCTGCGCTCATTGAATTGCTGAATGGTGAGGCGTACCTTAGTCTTCATCTGTCTTTGTGTTGGATTAACAGACTGTGAATTTAAATAGAGTCTGGAATCACGGATTGCTACCTTGTTACATTAGAGATCTTATCACAACTTAAATGATGTGGTTATGAAAATGAATTAAATATAACTCTGACTGGGATCAGGTGGAGCAACATCCAAGAGTTAGGAATGTTGTTCTATTGAATTTTACCTTAATCTAGGGCACTCACTTGTGAACATCTTGCTTTCTGAACCCAAATACATCACTAGAAGCCCAGGTCTCTGACCCCAGAGCCCATATTCTTATTGCCTGCCACACATGCTCTGCCTCAGACCTTTGACATTTCTGGTCCAGTCGTAGAAATACAAGCCTATGCACGTATATGCTTAACCTTCGTAGATTATTCACGTGCTCAGCTACTACCACCTAAGCAAAAAGTTTTCAAACTCGAAAAAAAAGAATGTTTCTCTAAAGCGATTCAAGGCTAACTTTAGATACTGCCCTCCTCTCCTCAGCCTTGACCAACTAGTGTCCTGTCCTTTCTTCTTCCTGTCGAACTTCGTAGTGGATCTCCTGTCTTGCACAAATCCTTTTTTTAATATCTTGATGTCTAATCAGGAAAGTTTATTTGGAAGTTAATTCTAAGCATCACACTCCCTCCTAGGTCCAGATGTAGTGTTATCCTCAAAACTCTCTGTAATGAAGAGAATGTCCTCTCTCTGTCCATCACGTGTGGCTATTGAGACTGAGAACCTGAATTTTCATTTAATTAAATGTTAATCTAATTAGCCACAGTGGCTTCTGGTTACAGTAATGGGCAGTGGAGGCCTAGGCAGAGTCATCGCCCCCCCTTGTAATGCTCTTAATGGGTTTGCTGTTCTCCACATTGCACCCAGAATTTACCTGAATCTAATGCTGTTCTGTCAGGACTGAATTTTCTAGGTCCTGATAGCAGTGTGCTCAGCTGCCATTAACAAGTGCAGACTGGGTGGCTGAAACACAGAAATTTCTGGAGGCTGAGAAGTCCAAGGTTTCAATATCAGCTGATTTGGTTCCTGGTGAGGAAAATAGAACCCGACTTACTTCACAAAGCAGAGTTGTTTAAAGAATTCTTATGATGGATGAGAAAAACCAAAGCAAGTGGGAATAAGCATTGCCGTCTCACATGAGGGACATAGAGTTGATTTAATCAGTTTCGCTATCACTGTCCTCTCAAACCAATTTGTCCCTCAGTCCTTCGCCCTGGTCTTTGGACATGAGTGATCTCAAGGAGATGTGGTAGAAGTTTTCTTCTTCAAAATCTTTCTATCTTAAAAACAAACAAACAAACAAACCTTTCTATGTTTGACTCCAAAATAATGTAACCTACTTAGTTTAACTGCAATCAAATTTACTAAAACTTCTAAAAATACAGTAAGAATGTCCTCACTGTTGTCCTCATGCAATTTAGAAAAACACCTATGACAGAAATGACATCTACCACATGTGTATTATAAAGAATTCAAACTAATTGTCTTTTATCTGCCTCCTGGTCGTTTTTAGTGTTTTTTTTTGTCAGAGTTTTTTAAAGTTCGTAGATGAGCATAGTATTCTTTTTATTTAAAGTTTTCTGTTTCCTTTCAGCTCAACAAGAAGATGATGAGTTTGTGTGCCAGATCATTTATGTCTTCTACCAGATGGTCTTCCACCAAGCCACGAGAGACGTCATCATTAAGGAAACACGTATCCTCTTAGTGTTTGTCTTAAGACCTAATGACATTCATGTAGTCAGAAAAGATGAATCTTTACAGTTTTTTTTTTTCAAACATTCAGATAATGTAGAAAGTTTCAAGCTTTGAAATACATTTCAAGGGCAAGCTATTTCTCATGGAAGCTGTTACCCCCAAACCAGCATGCAGGTGGAATAGACTGGGGGTAATTTTATTAGCTTGTCCGGCTGTGACTCCTAAGAAACTGAACAAACACATCAGCACTCACTTCTCTGTTAACACTAACTTCACTGCCAGGGGCTCCTAGGACTCTCCTTAGTTCTCTTTTAATCTTACCTTTTCCACCCTGCATGGGAAAACAGGCCTATTTTCTTGACTTCAGCTACCAACTATAGGCAAAGTACTCAATATGTTCCAAACCTCTTTCTTGGGGGCCAGGCTAACTGCCACCCGGAATGTCCTGCACCTTCCTGGAGGGGCATAATATGGTGTGGCCTAAGAAGCATTTTGATCACATAACCCTGAAGGTGACTTTTCATTACCTTGTACTGCTTACTAGCTGCCGGACCTTGGATGAGCTACCCAACCTGCTCGAGCCTACAGTCTTGCATCTGTGAAATGGCCATAGTGTTATTATAGAAAGAGGGCCTCCTTCCTTACAGGGTGTGATAAGCACCGATGGATTTGAAGTGCTGCAGTGATTCCCACACAGAGAGATACTCAGTAAGTGGTGGTTTATCGTTACTGCGTCTGAAAGGGCTCTCGATATTCCCAACGCCTTCACCTGAGAAACACTCACCTTTCTTTAGTCACAGTGGACAGTAACGGTATCATCCACCAGTGCCGTGACTGCAGATTCTTGTCTGCTGTCTCTTTTACCACACAGCTCATCACTTATTCCACAAACAGTTCTCCAGTACTGAGCATCTTACGTTGCTTTAAGTGATGGATGTACTCAAGGAGTTAGTTTATAGTCTGTTGGAGAGTTAGACAAGTAAATTGGAAACATAATTACAATCGTGTGTAATCAGTGGCGTGAAAGGTGTGTGCAGAGAACACGGGAGGATGTCTAGCTAAGTCTGGGGGTGTCGTCACAGGGTGGCAGTGGAAGTGGTGTCTGAGCTGGATCGTTTTGTCTTATTTTTATTGAATTGCGGTGGTCTGCTTGTTTGTGTACCTGTGCCCCCCAGTCCGCCTTAGACACCCAGTGCGTAAGTCTTCATTGTGAAAAATCTGAATTCTTTGGCTTGGCACACACAGCTCTTCAAAGCCTGACCTTAACTTCACTTTCCAAAGCCCCCCCAGCCTCCCTACAAACAGTTTTCTCCTAGCAGCCCCCCCTCATCATTCACCAGGCGTGGCCCACCACGTCGTGACTTCCCACCTCTTCAGGTGCCTTGTCCACCACAGATGTGCCGCTCTCCTTTTGTTTTACCTGGCGGTCGCCAGCTCACATGTACAAGCCGTCTCTGAGTCAAGGCCTTCTGATCCTGGCCTCCTTCCTTCCCCGCAGGGGGATAGCTAGTGTGCCCTCTTTAGTGGTGATTTCACAGAATATGGAATTCTAGCTTGCCAGTTATTTTCCTCAGTGATTGAAAGGTGTTTTTCCACTGTCTTCTGGCCTGAATTGCTGCCAGTGAGAAATCTGTAGTCTGGTAATTGTTGGTATCTGTCATAAAGCCTGATGACAACTCCCTTTTCTTTCCTTTATAAATGAGTCAGTCTTTTTGCCAGGAAGACCAAAGGAATGTTTCTCTTTCTTTAAAGCCAAGCAGTTTCATTAAAATTTGACATCCTTGCCTGATGTATTTCAAGTATGCAAAGGTGCTCTTTTGGTATGTAGTTTTGTCTTTTTTGTTTTAATTTCAGGAAAGGTTCTTGAATTATAGTTTTTAGTATTTGTCCTGTTCTGTTGCTTTGGTTTTCTTCTTTGAGATTTATGTGATGTTGGATTCTCTTTGCCTATCTTTAATATCTGTTTCTAACCTATCTCTTTTCATTTATTCTTTAATTTAAAAAGTTTTCTTTCTTTTCACCTTCTATTTTTATTAAAGTTTTATCTTATTTTTCTTCATTCTTGTGTTGTTATAAATTTAGTTTTTATATATCTTTAATTTTTTTTTACTTTTATTTTTATTGAATTATTTTATTTCACAGTTTTCTAATTCTGACTTCTATGTCCTTTCATGTACTATTATTTCCTTAAATTCTTTTATCTCTTTTTAAAATATTAGATTGCAGTTTTTACCTTTTATGTAAAAATGTCTTATGTTTTCTCTTTCTTCTAGTAATTATGTATGGAATTTGACAGTGATTCTTTTCTGTTGATTTTGTGTGAAATTGACTTTCCTGAACTTCTAGCAGGGCCAGA
>VMDR010029032.1:0-12940 GCA_007922815.1 Macrotus californicus | reverse complement strand
ATAAATGGTAGATAGAAGATAGACAGGGGGAGGTTAAGAATAGTATAGGAAATGTAGAAGCCAAAGAACTCATATATATGACCCATGGACATGAACTAAAGAGGGGGAGTGTGGGGGGAAGGGGTGTGCAGGGAGGGGGGTGGGGGGAGGAGATGGGACAACTGTAATAGTATAATCAATAAAATATATTTTAAAAAAATAGTGTAATTTCTAAAAGGTCAATTTCATCCCTGGCCAGGTAGCTCCGGGGGTTAGAGTGTCATCCCAATACACCAAAGTCGCAGGTTCAATCCCCAGTCAAGGCACATACAAAGAATCCACCAATGAATGCACACATAAGTGGAATAACAAATCGGTTTCTCTCTCTCATTCTAAAATCAATAAATAAAAATTAAAAAAAATAAAAACAAAAGGTCAATTTCAGTAACTACTGGAAACATTTTAATGCTGCTTTCCAGTGTTAGCCAAGAAAACCATTTGACATTTTCACTCACCACTCTGTATATCTCACATTTCATGTATTACTGTGCATTTTCCTTCCAGAACAAAATCTTTTCCTCATTCATTTAAAAACTTACATCATTTGTACATTAGTCTGTTTCCACTTTTTTCACAAAATATTTTCAGGCCTGATTTTTATTACAACCTGCTTTTTATACAGCACCACTTTTAAATACAGTATGGGCTTTTGAATCCCCAACAGATTGCCCACCTAGAAAAAGCCCCAGGAAGTCTTCTCTTGGAAACGCTTCCAAGTGCTTTTGCCTCAGAGTAAGCTTTTAAATAAAACAACACAACAGGTTCTCACTGCAGATATAGGTACTAATGCTGCAAAAAACAAATACTTTTCTAGTTCAGCTAATAATCTTAAATCTTCCCTAAGTTATTATTCCAATATCATGGTAGCAGGTGAGAAAGAAAAATTCGCAGTTGTACGGAGAATTGTCTACATACCCGCCGCAGCACAACCACAGAGAAACGGAGGCCAAGTCTTCGCTCAAACAACGGTGATGCGCAAGCTCCTGGTGACAGAATGCAGGAGCCCCTGGGCCGTACCCGGCGGAGGCCGCAGCTGCGAACGCGTGCTGGCCCCACGTCTTCTCCCATTGCTCTCAGGCATGTGTTATTCCAACCAAGCCTGTGTCCGTCCTGTCCTCGGCACGGGTCCCCTCCTCCTCTGCTTCCTCTCGGTAATGACACCACTAGCCTCCCAGGGCCTAGAAACTTGAAGGACGTCTTACCTACTCAGTCCTCTCCCCAAATCTCTCACATGTTATTCTTAACATTGCTACTGCTTCTACTATCTCAGATCTACCTAGATTTAGGTTAGCCCCAGCTAGCTTTGCACCTCACGTCACTTCCCTCTAAGTCATCCTACACGTTTATCGGTGCCAAATTAATTAAAAAAAACAAACACCCACCTGAGAGTAGAAGTCCCATCAGAATCCAAATCATTCCAGCCTCAGGCACGCCAGACACCGCCCGCAGTCAACTGTTCCCTTCTGCGAGCGGACTCAGGAACCGCGCTTGCCCCTCCTGCGCTGGGACGTCCCGGACTCAGGAACCGCGGTTGCCCCTCCTGCGCTGGGACGTCCGGGGCGCTCCCTCCTCCGCAGGCCCGTGACCTGCACCCGTTGACCTTCGCCACGTCTTCCATAACGCCGCCTTTTCCCGTACACGATGCGCTGCCGCGGCCAATGCGCTCCCACGTTTCTGGCCCACACCTTCAGGAAAAACAATCTCTTGTTTTAATTTTTGAATTCAATTATTTATATTTAGATACTTGTTTTTTGTATTATAAAGGAATTTTAGCATTTATTTTTTAACATATTAATGACGCAAGAAATTTTATGTGACAATTACAAAACACAGGGACAAATACAAGGTATTTCAGGCACCATCCATCTGTAATGTGCACCCTTATTTCTCCCTCAAAAACCTGGGCAAAATGTGCGCCTTACACGTGGCAAGATACAGCAATTCATTTTTCCCAAATGTCCTTACAACCGGGCCCCATGCAAAAGTAATGCTCCTTCCCTTTACATTCTCCCACCGCCGGGACCCTTCTAAATAGCTAACCATGTATTACTGTCTCCCCGCTGAGAACACCGAGGGAGGTGGTCAGGACTGGGTCACACTCGCTCCTAGCAGAGTCTCGGGAAACAAAGGCCTTCCCATGCTCAGCGAGATCTTACTTCTCCGCTCTAGGCCTATTCTTCACCTGCTCCTTCATTTTGCTCATTTTGAACCAAGCTTTTCTCTCCCTTCAAGGTACAACCTAACAAATAATTCATTCTAAATTAATTTATCACTTCTCCAGGGATACGCGACATTTTGAATACCTTTAGTCATATACTGTCTTCAAATATTGTTTAATTCTCAGGTCCTAACTCCCCAAGACTGTACAATTCCCTAAGCTATATGCCTTTAATTGTCCTTCCTCCCAAAAGTCCATCTCTTGCGTTTATAGTATTTCTTAGTCTACGCTATCTTTGCCAGCCAAAATTCTGTCACCCTTCAAAATCAAATCCAAGTAAGATTCCCTTTAGTAAGTCCTTCCCTAACGCATCCTAGGTTTATTCTCCGTTCCTGTGGAAACTTGTGCCAATATTCCACAGCACTTAATCACATTTCAACTCAAACATAGTTATATTTATTCCTGTCCTCCGTAATTTAAAATGTCAGAGCAAGGCTCCTAATATTTCATTTCTCTTTTCACAGCAACTCACAGGTATTTGAAGCACGACTGCTGCGTTTTTTTACACTTTTATTGTATTTTTTCCCCATTCCCATTTAGTCCCCTTATATCCCTCTCCCCCAGCAGTCACCACACCGTTGTCCACGCATCCCTCTTCCATTTTGCTCAACCCCCCCACCCCCAAACTCCCCTCCTCCCTGCTGTCATCCTGCGCTCCATCTATAGTGCAAACGGCTTTTAAAAATGTTTTCAGAAACTGAAGCACACAAAAAACTCCCGTAATAATACTAAAGTGGATTAAACTGTGTCCCCCTCCCACAAAGATATTCCCAAGTCTTAACTCCAAGTACCTGTAAATGCAACCTGTGGGACACAGGATCTTTGCAGAGACAAGATCGTCCTGCACGTAGGCTGGTGTCCTTAGGAGAGGAAGGAGAGGGAGATTTGGCACAGAAGGCTGTATAAATTGGAGGCGGAAAATGCAGCAATAACGGTCTGTAGCTAAGGAACACCAAGGATTGCTGGCTGCTTCCAGAAGCTAAAAGAGAGGCACGGAGTGGTTTCTCTCTGAGCCTCCAGAAGTAACCAAGCATGCCATCCCTCTGATCCCATACTTCCAGCCTCTAGAACTACGAGATGAATTGCTGTCGTTTTATGGGACAAAGTGTGCGGCCATTTCTTATGGTATTCCTAGGCAACAATACGTGTACTTCAACAGTACACCTTTCTCAACATTCAGAAAAATAAGCTCTTTCTCTGCAAAAATAAGAGCAAAAATAAGGTTAGGAAACAGATTTTGAAAGTTAACACCATATTTTACCTAAACTGATATAAAATGAATTTTGTTTATAAATAAGCAGTGGCTTATGTGACACTGAATTCAATAAAACCTCTAAATATGGTAGGTGTTGTTTTAAAAGATGTAAAACCAAAGTTATACTCATATATACTATAATTTTAAAAATCCATGCTACTTCTAAAGACAATAATCCTGGTGACTAGATGAAGTTCTATTTTACTGGTATTTTCACTGCAATATAAATCTTTCTTTTTTAAATCCACACCTGAGGATATGTTTATTGATTTTTAGAGGAAGGGGAAGAGAGAGAGGATGGCAGGGAGGGAAGGGGAGAGACAGGAGCAGACGGGGTGAGAGAAAGAGAGAGAAACATTGATTGGTTGCCTCCTGTAGACACCCCAACTGGGGATCAAACCCGTAACCCTGTGGTGGACAGGATGACACTCCAACCAGCTGAGCCACCCAGCCAGGGCTACAGTATAGTCTTAAATGTTGTTCTTAATGGAGAAGGTTCACATTATCAATGTACTTTGATATTAGGTATGAGTCGGCATTTTGTTTATTCTGCATGAAAAATTTAATTCAGTGCTCCCCTTTAACCCTTATGCCATGTTTCTAAGTTATCCAACTTTGGCTTTTTTAAGTCACAGTATGCTTAAGGAATACAAAATAATTTAAAGGAGCCTAAATGAAAAATAAAGTGCTTCAATTCCAGCCCTAGCTGAGTAGCTCAGATAGTTAAGAGTATTATCCCAATGTGTCAAGGTTGAGGGTTCGATCCCCAGTCGTGGCTCATACAAGAATTAACCAATGAATGCACAAAAGAGTGGAAAAACAAATGGATGTTTCTCTCTCTCTCTCAAATCAATTTTTTAAGAAAAGCCCTTCAATTCCAAATATAATAGAAATGATTAGGTATTTTGCTGAGTTTGCTTATCTATAACACTGGTATCATCTTCAATTAGCAAACAAAATTTGATTGTAACATGGCTGCCAATATACATATTTTGTCTAAAAAGGACCTCAAAATAGATATAAATTTTCAAGTACATGAGTTTTTATATTAAGTACTATGTTTTAATAAAAGTACAAATTTAGTTTTAAAGTATTTTCATAATTTTGAAAATTATTTCAAAGTAATTTCAAAAAATATGAGTTTAACCCTACTGATACATTTTAAATTATACCTTCCATATACATGCAGTAACCAGTACAGGTAACTTAATTTTACTAATTTCCCTGATTTACTTAGCCAAGATCAAACATTATTACACGAGTTTGGTAAAACAACTATTTTCTTAGGAATTAGGATCCTCTGAAGTTTGACCTTTTAAACTTAACTGCAGTCACTCAGTTTCAGCACTTAAAAAGGACTGAAGTTAAATTATTACCAGTTCTTAGGTTCACTTTAACCTATGTGGTCATGGGAATTAGCATTGAATTATTGCTCTGATGGACATATCTCCCCCTCTCCATACCTTTACACTACTTTTCTATTAATAATTTTTTATATTTCAATTGCACTTGACATACATCATATTGTTTCAGGTGTACACACCGGTGGCCAGACACCACATGATCCACCAAGTGATCATCCTGATAAAGCCCACACCCACCCGACACCACACACAGCAACCGCAATACCATTGCCCATATTCCCTGTGCTGTGCTCCACCCCCCCAAGACCATTCCGTAGCAAACATTATGTACTTTTTTTTTAATCCCTTCACCTGTTCCCCGATCCCCACTGGCAACCATCAGTGTTCCCCATATCTATGAATCTGTTTCAGTTTTGCTTCTTAGTTTGTTTTTTAGATTCAATTGTTGATAGACCTTTAGGCTATTTTTTTTTTTACTATTAAATATATACATGTAATGAAACCATGTCAATATTCTATTATCTAAAATGATATTATTATTATAAGTCCCTAATAGACAACATACATCTGAGACTTAGGTGAGCCAACAGGCCTCTCCTATCAAAACTCCAACAAGCTTCATTTCCTACAACTTCCATGTCTCCTCATGGAAAACTTTAACTTCAGGGAGATCTAAGCAAGCTTTATACATTCTCAAAGGAGACAGAAATTCTCACAAAATCTGGTTTTCGCCTCAAATTCTGCATAGGAAAATTTCCTCACATTCCACTAATTCTATATGGGAAAAATTTCCTTACAGTGGAATGTGAAGTCAATTATTAAAACAATGATTATCATCCTTTACTAAGTATACAAAGGTCTGTCCAGAAAAAGTCCAGCCATTGTTAATATAATGAGAATGGTTTGCATGACATCGATGTAACCTGGCAGCCAAGGAGAGTGGACTGGAATACACATGTGTGAACAATGACTTCACTGCACTAGTCAGTGGGGGTGGTAGATGCCATTGAGGGAGCACGTGTACTGTGTGCCAGTTGCATTCAACATGACTGAATAGAGCAACGAATCTGCATCAATTCTTGGGTTAGGCTTGAACATTTGGAAACTATTAGAATGATTCAGAAGGCCGTAGCCATGGGCAACTGGTGATTGGCAGCTTAATCGCTGAAAAAGCACCTCCTCATGCATCACGTCTTGTACAATTTTGGTGGAAAACATCGAATCGCCCAGATGACTCAGGCCCTCAACAGCCCAGATTTGGTGCCCAGCGACTTCTGGGTTTTCCAAAACCTAAAATTACCTTTGAAAGAGAAGAGATTTCAGCCTGTTTATGAGATTCAGGAAAACACAGTGGGGCAGCTGATGGCGATTGGGAGAACTGTGTGAAGTCCCAAGGTGCCTACTTTGAAGGAGACTGAGGCGTCATTGTCCTATGTACAATGTTTATTGTATCTTCAATAAATGTCTCTTTTATTTTTATTTATTTATATTTTTAGAGGGAGGGGAAGAGATGGAGGGAAAGAAACATCTACGTGCAAGAGATACATCGATTGGTTGCCTTTTGCAAGCCCACAACTGGGGACCTAGCACACAGCCCAGGCATGTGCCCTGACTGGGAATCGAACTGGCAGGCTTTCAGTTGGCAGGCCAGGATTCAATCCACTGAGCCACATCAGCCAGGGCAAAAAATGTCTCTATTTTGCAAACTACATGGCTAGAAACCGTCTAGACAGACCTCATGTATTATTAATACTGCTATTAACATCTAACTTCAATTTACAACTTCATTTTGTATATTTTCCACTGTAATTTTACTTAAATTGTAATGTATCTAAGATACATATGCAAGTTACCAATTTACATAAATAGCAATGTGTCAAATATTTAAGAATGATTCAAAAATATTTCTCTAGAAGTAAAACATTTGAAAAACATTTTTTGATGATGCTACTACAGTTGTCCCATTCTTTACACCCCTATATCCTCCTCTGCCCAGTAGGCCCATTCCCTCCAGCAGCACCCCCCAACTTAGTTCATGTCCATGGGTCATACATATAAAGTCCTTTGGCTTTTCTACTTCCTATCTTCTTACCTCCCCCCTATTTTGTACCTACCAATTATGCTTCTTATTCCCTGTACCTTTTCCCCCATTATCCCTCTTCCCCCTCCCCACTGATAACCCTCCATGTGATCACTTCTGTGATTCTGTTCCTGTTCTAGTTGTTTGCTTATTTTTAGGTTCAGTTGTTGATAGTTGTTTGTTGTCTTTTTACTGTTCATAGTTGTGATTTTCTTCTTTTTCTTAAACATTTCATATAATGAGGGCTTTAAAATTTCATATAATAAGGGCTCGATGATGATGAACTCCTTTAACTTGACCTTATCTGGAAAGCACTTTATCTGCCCTTCCATTCTAAATGAGAGCTTTGCTGGATAGAGTAATCGGATGTAGGTCCTTGCCTTTCATGAATTTGAATACTTCCAGCCCCTTCTTGCCTGCAAGGTTTCTTTTGAGAAATCAGCTGACAGTTTTATGGGAACTCCTTTGTCTCCTTTTCTCTTGCAGCTTTTAAGATTCTCTAATTTTTAAGCTTGGGTAACTTAATTATGATGTGCCTTGGTGGTGTTACTGAGTCCAACTTTTTTGTGACTCTTGGAGCTTTCTGGACTTGTATGTCTATTTCCTTTGCCAGATTGGGAAAACTCTTTCATTTGTTCAAGTAAGTTTTCAATTTCTTGCTCTTCCTTTTCTCCTGCTGGCACCCCTATAATTCAGATATTGGAAAGTATAAAGTTGTCCCAGAGGTTCCTAAGCCTCTCCTCATTTTTTGGAATTCTTTTCTTCATTCTGTTCTGGTTGAATGTTGATTTTCTTCCTTCTGTTCCAAATCACTGATTTGAGTCCATTTCCTTCCCTTCACTCTTGGTTCCCTGTATATTTCTCTTTATTTCACTTTGCATAGCCTTCACATTTTCCACCATTTTGCAACCATACTCAACCATTTCTGTGAGCATTCTGATTACCAGTGTTTTGAACTCTGCATCTAATAGGTTGGCTATCTCTTCATAGCTTAGTTCTATTTTTGGAGTTTTGATCTATCATTTCATTTGAGCCATCTTTCTTTGTCTCAGACACCTGTTACACATAAGGGGTGGATCCTTAGGTATTTGCCAGGGCAGGGCAACACTTTGCTGCATTGTGGTGCTCTAAGTGGTAGAGGGGTCAGAGAGTGAACAATGCTGCTTGCTTGGCTCTCACCCCACTTTCAGTCACTTCTGCTTCCCACAAGCAAATTGTGCTCTTCCAGTTGCTGCCCTGGTACTGATTCCTCCCAGGTGTGTGTTCTAGGACCCGATGCACCTATCCAATGGATTCTCCTGTGAGACCAGCAGTTTCTCCTGCCATCACAACCCCCACAGATATTTAGAGTTAGAGGTTTTGAGGCTTTATTTTCCCACACTGGGAACCCTGGGTTGCATGGTCTGTCTCATCCCCCAGTTGTTCCTCCTGCTTTATCTTCACGAATATGGGATCGCCCAGTCTGCCAGCCACTGCCTTGCTACACGTCCTCTCCATCCTGGCTGCCTGGCTCCACCCCTCCTCCCAGTCTGGATGAATGTTTCTTCTTTAACTCCTTGGTTGTCAGGCTTCCATACAGTTCAATTTTCTGGCAGTTTTGGTTGTTTTTTGTTTTAAAATTGGTTGTTATTCTTCTTTTGGTTGTGTGAGGAAGTGATGCATTATCTACCTAGGCCTCTATCTTCAAGAAACTTAATTTCTTATATAAAAACTTTTTTGGTGAGCTTACGATTAACTTCTGATTGATGTAATAAACTACTTCTAACTACCTGCTAGACATTCATTCAGATACTGTCAACATTTTTTCTTTTCAGCATTTGACATAATTAATGATGGGCCAAATAACCTTGGTTGAATACATAACAAAATATGAACTAATTTTATTTAATTCTCCAAGCCCAGGTCACAAACAAAAAGCAGTGAGGATCAAACATAAACATCTACAAGGGAGTCGAGGACAACAGGCATGTACAGACCCACCCCTGACTATATGACTTCAAGACTGAACAAAGTTCTCCAAAACACAGCTATCCATTTGCTGGTTTCATAGCACTGATCTTGCATACATTCTGTGTATGTTCCAGGAATCCAATGTCAGTGCTGCTCTTGTGATACTCAAGAACACTCAATGACACCAGCAAACCAGTATTATAAGAAATGTTAAAAAAGCTTCAAGAAAAAAAGACCACAAACATGAACAATAAAGTGGCAATAACTACATCTCTATCAACAATTATTTTAAGCGTAAATGCTTAAATGTTCCGATCAAAAGACAGTGTGGTTGAATGGATAAGAAAACAAGACCCTGCATATGAAGCCTACAAGAGACTCATTTCAGATCAAAAGACACACACAGGCTAAAAGTAAAGGAATGGAAAAAGATATTTCATAAAAATGGAAATGAAGAAGAAAGGTGGGCAGCAATATTTATACCAGATGAAATAGATTTTAAAACAAAGGCTATATTAAGAGACAAAGAAGGACCCAGGAATTCCACTTTTGGGTTTTATTTGAAGAAACTGAAAACACTAATTCAGAAATACATATGTATCCATGTTTACTGCAGCATTACTTGCCATAGGCAAGATATGGAAGCAACCTAAGTGGCTAACAACAGATGAGTGGATGAAGAAGTGGTACATATATACAATGGCATATTAGTTATAAGAGTGAAATTTTGTCATCTGCAACAACATAGATGGACCTATAGGATATTATGCTAAATAAGTCAGGGAAAGAAAAATAGATTACTTTACTTATATGTAGAATCTAAAAACAAACAAGTAGAAAGGAACTCAAAACATTTTGACGGTTGCCAGATGGGAGGAGGGTAGAGGGGATGGGTGAAAAGGGGGAAGGGATTAAGAAGTACAAATTGGTAGTTACACAATAGTCGTGGGAATGTAAAGAATTAACACAGGGAATATAATCAATAATATAATTCCCTGACTGGTACACCTCAGTGGGTTGGGCGTCATCCCACAGCATGAAAAGACATCAGTTCAATTTCTAGTCAGGGCACATGCCTGGGTTATAGGTCAGGTCCCCAGCTAGGAGTGTGCAAGAGGCAACCAATCAATGTTTCTCTCCCTTTTGCCCTTCCTTTCCCTCTTTCTAAAAATAAATAAAATAATTTAAAAAATGATAACAATATTGTAATGATTATGTATGGTGTCAGATGGGTACTAGATTTTTTAGGGTGTTCATGTCATAAATTATATAGATGCTCAATCACTATGTTGTACACCTGAAACTAATATTATATTTTGTCAACTATAATTGAAAAATGAAAGATTATTTTGAAAAAAACAAAAACAAAAAAACGAAACATGTGTCCAAGACAATATGTAATATGTGCCCAACCTATACCATGATTTTTAGGGTGCTCTTAAATTCACCATTTCTTCAACTGTTTTGAAACCTAATTTTAGTTTAGGGAACCTATCTGCCTTATCTTTTAATTTGTCCATAATAAATATTAGCACACTTTCTCTATGAATACCTGTACTTATATTAAGCTCAAACAAACTCATGCTTCGTAATTGGGCCAGGCAAATCCTTGACCATTCTGGTGGACCACTGATCCACAGGGGCATTAAGTTAAAAAAAAAGTCTTTCCAGTTTTTTTTTAATGAAAAGTAATTAAATATTAAGGAAAAACATTTTTGTCAGGTAGAGTTGAACTTTGGAGGATCACAAACAATTTTATAAGATTTCCTTGCCCCTCATGAATCAATGTGTGCCAGTTTATGGACTACATTACCCTTATTGTTAAGCAAGTTAAAAAGTTTAAAAATAATATTGAATACCATGGGAATAGAAATTACACTAATTATAATGACAAAATATATTTTTGTTTTATTTAACATGTATAGGTTATCATCTATGGAGGTTTTGTTCATTTGTATGCTTGCTTAAATCCATGGAAAGTTTTCCTGAATGAGACATCATAGTCCCTGAAGATGCTGCAAAAATGAGGAGTTACTACTAACCATCCAGCTCCAATACACATCATCTCCAAAAGGAGCAAGCAAAGAGGGACTGTGTTGGGTAGAAGTGAGGGAGAGGAGGAAAAAAGAGGGAACCTGTTCATGTGCACTCCTATTCTAATTTCACATACAAAGACAACATAGTATTTTGATCTAGATATTTTTCCAAGACATTTTAATATTATAACTTAAAAGTTACAAATAATGTACTTGTTCTCATCTATTTGTTATTCCAAGAGCCAGTTTGCTCTCACGGCAAGCCCATCTACAAATGATTATCAGACATCTGGTTTCTTAACTGTTATTATTAACAGGAAAAGAATCCATGATCAGATAAAATTCTCACTTTACATTTAACTGTCAAGTTTTTATTTCCCTGAGGAAAGGACATGACCCATCAACTGCCACAGAGGAAACCAAGGGAGACTTTTGGGAATGTGTATTCATGAAGACACTCAAATATAATTAAAGAGGAAAACATCCTCACACAGAGGCTTTTTTTTTTTTTTTTTTTACTGTTTCCCAAAGCTGCATGGACATCTTCCTTCGCCATCACATCATCAAACTCTAAAACCACGTTATAAAACAGTGTGCCACAACAATGCAAGTCAGATCATGTTCCAATCAAATTTAATAGTATCTAACAGAAACTCAATCAAGTAGCCCCCCAAAACAGAATTAGCTCTACTCCCCAAAACTGCTCATAGAAATCTTCTGTATTCACAATAGAAGCCACATACGCCTACTTGGACATATCTTGCAAAATAAGAGGAGAGACATCCTTAACTCACATATCCGTCAACACTCATTCTGTTGAACATTTAGTAATAAAATATAACTAGCAAGATCTGATTCACCATTCCCACATTAGAATTTATAGATTAACTCTGATAGCTCATGTTGTGATCTTGTTTGATAACCTAAGGGCCTAAGAACCCATACTTATCATTTTTTATCAGGGCATTTATAAATATGTATTTGTTTGAAACAAAAATGGAATTAAAAGAATAAGGTGTATTATTTTTACATCTTTTCTTTCTGTAGCCTAGGAACAAAGCTTTTTAGAAAAAAAAAACAACAGGAAATTCTTTTATATGATCCCTGACATCTTCTATGTAAATAAGAAAAAAATACAGTTGAAAAGTCTGAATTTTGTTCAAGTTCAGGGACAGGGTAGAGAGAGGGAGGTATACTGTCTTTCAAGTATAAAGTGTACAACCTGGCTAAACAGGCAAATTTTTAAGGATCATTTAAGATTATTGTGCAATAATTATTATATTATTAGGGGGACAAGAAAAATGAAAGCAAAGTTTTATAAAGATTAATTCAAGTGAACATTTTTACAAAAGAATTGGAAAATCCTTAGCTCCCTGGCAAAATAAAAGTAGTCATCTGCTGCACCAGTGTGTATTTTCAAGCAAATACAGAACCAAAACTCATTAGCTCTTTAAAAAATACACACATTTAATGGTCTGTTTTAATTCTAAGTAAAGCAATTCCAAAAATACAAACTGAACATCAGAGCCATGTGAACCACCATGATAAAATAAAAACAGACATTCACAATAATTACGTCTAAAGACAGTTCAGCTCAATAAATCATCTTCCAAGTATGCCAGAGAGTTACTAAAATACTGCTGGTGCTCAGTGAGAACTAAAGGGCTGTGGGGAGAATGAAATAATATGATACAAGTGGAGTGAGTAAGGTTACACGGGATTTACATTTCCATTACCCCTAGATATAAACAAACATTCAAAATCAACACAAACTCTGTGTGTTATTCAAAATATTGCAGCTGCAGGAAAGGCAACTTTAAATTAATAGCTAGGGGGAAATCAAGTTTTGGTGGAGGTAAACAGAAGTGACAGTTTTTAATTCGCACTTTTGTAAAGCTCATTTATACCTGGCTGACCAGGGACCGAACGCAGGGCAACGAAGTTCTCTGCTGCTTTTGGCTAAAATATGACAAGGAAAGATCATCTTTTGAAGATGTT
>VMDR010029031.1:0-12921 GCA_007922815.1 Macrotus californicus | reverse complement strand
CTGCTATTTATGATTCAGTAGTTCTTTTCCCATTAAAAAAAAATAAATTGCATATCTCATTATGGCCTATTATCTTTTACTCTGTTGATTTGGTGAGATTTCTATAATTTACGCTATGTTAAAAAAAGGAATAATAAATGAGTTTAATAATGTCCTTAAGCCTCTCAGCACTTATTTTTTTTTCTCTTTTCATAGGACTATTTTTTTTAAAAAATCAGTGTCTGCAGTCTTCCCAAATTGTTTCTAAATAGCCATTTCTGTTTGAGCTATGAAAGACCAATTAATACTGAAGTGGCAACATCCAGTCCTTCCTATACCAATCTTAGTGGTAGCAGAATTAGTGCAGCAACAATGGCACTTTTTCCACATGATCAGTAATATTCATTATACTTTCTTTTTGCTTAATATGGACTTGGATTTTAGTTATTTATTATTTTATTATTTTTAGAACTAGTCTATCCAAAAGGGGAGGGTGAGTATTCCTTGTATGACCTACTTACCAGTATCAAAACAATCTACTTTTAAGTTGAGAGGCAGATGATTTCAGAAGGAATGAAGAAATGAACCATTATTCCACACTTCTGTTAGATTTAAACATACTGTGCATGTTATAGACATAATCAGAGAGTGGAAACACTAAATTTAATTTGACTTCTTTCCTCCCCGGAGGGTATTAGTTGCTAGCACCAGTAGCTATTTGATAAAGTATGATCTGAATAAAATGATCCCTCTGGTTTACATGGCAACCATGCTTCGCCATTTTGCTTAGCCATTATGTGTGATAATAGGCAAGGGGTCCAGTTGGTACCTGTCTGTTGCGGTCCCGTCCGGCAGGACCGCGTGTTATTGTGGAATGCTTGTCCCATATCCCTGGACAAGTGACGAACAAATTCACACGGACTAAAGGAATTGGGTGGAGAAAAAGGGATGCGGGGCCAATCTCTCAATGATCAAGAGAGAGGGGCCTGGACCCTTTGCCTGGACAGGCTTTTATTGATATTCTAGGTAGATTACATCAAGGAGGGTCCTCCTTCACTGTGCCCAGGTTCACTTTAGGTGGTTACCATAACAAAAGAAAGAATGTTGCTAATCCCTTTAAGATAAAGGTCATTTGCAAATGTAAAGGGAAAAGGTTGAACTGGTTACACCCAAACTTAGAGGTTTAGCATAGATTTTGGGAAGTTACTTTAAAGATATGCAGTAAACACATGTTTTCTCAATTCAAGGTGAGGGAGTTTTTTAGCAAAAGCAAGTCTCAAAGCGGCCTAGGTGCAATGCAGGCCTGATTCCCCACGGGAGGCCTATTCACGGATGTTCTCTGCACACCACGAACGTCTGTCTGTGTTCAGAACCAGAGCTGAGTCACAAGATCGCATCACACATGGATAGGTTCCCTATACCTGTCCCCCCAGTTCCTGGTATCTGAGATGTCACAAAGTGCACTGCAGCAGTGATGTTATTATGGGTTTCGTGTGACACTTTTTTGTGTCCCTCCTCTCCAGAGGAAGATCTGGAGACTTCCTGTATGTGGCTGAATTCACAATGGCCCTTCTCATATCATGTCTCTTCTGATCTAACCTGTCCCAAATCCTTGCAAGACTCAACCACCTCATTCTGTCTGCTGGTCTCTCGATAGCTCTCTGCTTGGTCCCGCCCACCTTTCCAAAGTCATCTTACACTGTTCCCCTGCTTGTTCCCAACTTGTCCTTCGGGCTTCACATGACATCTGTCCTGCTTCATGAAGACCTCTTTCTTGCCATTTCTTGGATCTGAAATCCCCCCCTTTCACTCTGTGATGTCTGGCTCCTTATTTTCTGGAATTCAGCTGCAATGTCACCTTCCCAGAGACTCTTTCTACATTTACCCGCTGTACACAGCATTCCTTCTTCACTCTCACACCTGTCTGTTCTGTTCTATTCAGCAGACTTGAAAATAATGTAATTTTTTATCTTTGTTTCCTTGTTGAATTGGATTTCATTAACTCAATGGGCCCTGGGGGAAAAATTTTGTCAACAGCTCATGTGTATATGCTCAGTATCGCCCTCTGTTCCTCACTTGGCTGAGTGCACTCAAAGCATTTGTGAACTAAATAAATGGCTGAGGGTGTCCTTGCCAGACAAGGGGAGTGCTCTGTCCATGAAGGCACAGCCCCAGATCTTCAGAATGCACCTGAGAAGCCAGCATTTCTTCTAGAGTTTTCCCTTCTTTGCTTAGATCTCCCAGAGAATCTTCATCTCACCCTTGTGCCCAGGCTCCTGTGAAAGCACATGCTCTTCAAGCATTTCAAGGGCTTCAGGTCATCTATCTGGCATCTAAGCAACGACTCAGGTGCAGATTGTAATGTCCCCAAAGGCCTACAGCAATGGTGATAAAGCATTCTGTGAGACTTCTGAGGCATGTCTTTAGGTGGATCAGAGGGCACAGAGAAGTGCAGAGGGAAGAGGAGGGCTTCCCAGGATCTGTCCACCCACACTCTTCAATTTGTACTTTTTTATATTCTCTCTCTTTGAGCCCTGCCAATGGTCCCTTTTATTTAAAAAAGGAAAAGTCTGTTGATGGAATATTGTATCAAGTGTATGAGATTAAAGCATGATTATCAGTAGATTCCATCTTACCAGTTTTAACTTTTCATAATAAACATATTTATCACTGTTCTGATGACAAAAGTAATTTGTTCGTTTTTGCAAATCCGGGCATTGCCATGATGTAGAAGAGAATACAAAACTACCCCTCACGTCAGCCGCACTTCACTGCTTAAAAGCATTAATGCGTTCAGCGTTTTCTCTCCAACTCTGAGTGGAACAAGTGCACATAACAAGTGTACCCTAAACATTGTTGAATGAATGAATGAATGAATGAATAAATAAATAAATAAATGCATTGCCCATGTCCACAATTTGATCTATTTCTGTCTTTATGTATATAAATGTACATAATTAAGAGCAGTGGCCTGCCAAGGATATAGGTGTAGGGGGTGTTGCATTGTCTGTTGAGAGGTCAATAATAATAATACAACCAATTAAAAGGGGCCTGATTTTACTTGCACCATGCTTGGGCAATTCTAAACAATGACATTGGTAAACCAGTCCTCTCCCAGCAGACCCCTCCCACACCTCCACTTGGTACCCCAAAGGTAAAGAGCAAACTATCCCAAGCATTTTTAACACTTTATTGTAAATTCTCAACAGAAAACGTTTAGAACTTCTGGAGAAAGCACTTGGTGATATGCCTCATTAACCTTGAACATATTCCTGATCTTTGAATCTCTCTTCTGAAATTCTACCTTATAAGTAGCATGAAATGCAGATGGAAAATTATGAGAAATAATTTTCATCTTAGCATTATTTATAGAAAAAGTGTAGGCATAGCTTAAATGTTGAATATTGAAGAAAGAAGCTACCTAATCACGGTATACTCATCTAATGGACTATTGCATGTTGGGTTTTTAAATGGCACATAAAAAACTCAGGGTTTTTAAGTGAATTTGAAGATGAAGCATCTACTAACTGATCAGAAGCACATGCAATGGAGAGCACATAAAACAGAAACATGGCAGAAAAATATATAGTTTCACTGAGAAGGGCAACATTGGGACAAGGTCATGTGCCCATCACTGCGTTTTGTTCAACCGCAGACTGCATACATGACAGAGTGCCATGAGATCGTAATGGAGCTGAAAATTTCCTGCTGTCTAGTGACTTTGTAGCCAACACAAGATCATAGCACACTGCATTCACTCACATGTTTGTGGTGATGCTGGTGTAAACAAGCCTACTGCGTGTTGCCTGTCGCATGAAAGTGTAGCATGTGCAATGATGTGCAGTGCATAACACTCAATGATAATAAATGCCTATGTTACTCGTTTATGTATTTACTATACAATACTGTTTATGGTCATTTTAATATATACCTTTCTACTTACTAAAACAAAGCTTGCTGTAAAACTGTGTGTCGTGTTATGCTGGCAGCAGCCTCATGCACCCCATGTTTAGCAATCTCCTGGGCTCAATGGAATCATGTCGTGTACAGCGCTGTGCTTTGTGGGTTTGCAGCCCAGGAGCAATAGGCTACACCACATAGCCCAGGTGTGTAGAAGGCTGCACACCTACGTTTGTGGAAGAGCACTCTATGATGTCCGCACAATGTCGACATCACCTAACAGCCTAGTTCTTAGAACGTGTTCGCATCATTCAGGGGAGCATGACTGTACTAGGAAGATGTGAATTATTGCTAGGATAACAATCTTTTCAGTATTTGGGGGGACAAGACATGGGATCAGAAATCAAGACTTTAGATGCAATTTTTACAAGTGAGTGTATGGAAAGTATAGTCATGGAAAAATTTGAAGAATGACTTAAAAGTTAGTCAAATGTGCAAAAGCCTCAGTCTCTTGATGGTCCATGGGGCTGTCTTCCCAAAAGCTATGGCAGTTACAGGCCATGGTGCCACGTGCACTCCAGCGTTACGGATTGGTACTGCTTTCTCCCCTACCAGGTGCAAAGGCCTCTTTCTGGTCAAAGTAAAGGCAAAGTGACGGCTACTCTTTCAGGAAGTGAGTCAGCCAACCCAGCCAGCTCTGTACTCAGTAGGTACATTAGGGTTATGAGCTAGGATACTCTGGTTTTTTATTCATACTACTGCATTTATATATTTTTTGAGATGTAATTGAGATGCCTTGAATTTTTCTAATTATTTTTCTTTTTTTTAATCAATTTTTAAATGGTTCAATCTAATTATTTTTCATCCTGGCTTATCTGCATGACCTATCAGTAAATCCCCTTAGTATTAATCTTTTAACTCAAATTTTCAGAAATGATAAAAATTATTGATACTTTTGCATTAGAAATATCAGCTTCAGATTTGTTTCCCACCATGTAAAAAATAGTTACTATTAGAAAAAGGAATGATTGATGATTAAATATTTATTTAACACCTACATTGTAGCTTATGGGACAAAATAATAGTGAAATATATGTTTCCAGTCTCAAAAGAATTCTAACTTGATTATTGAAAGTTATTTTCCATTCTAAGGAGCTTTCACAGTTTCTCTCTGTCTCTCTTTTATGGCTTAAAATTTTCTTGCCCTCCAAACTCTAAAAGACAGAAAATGTGTCTTTCTCACTTTCATATTCCAAACTGCATTGTGTTGCTTAGAACTTATTTATAAATGAGTTAAAATAACAATGAATTATGACTAGAATAAAGTTTTAGGAACTTCTCTGTGTCATATAACCCTATTTACTCTTTGAGGATTTTTTAGAACAAGGAAAAAAACTTTGACACTTGGGCTAGAAGAACAGAATGTGAAGTTAAAGATCTCCTGGCCAGTTAAGTTGGTACGTAAATTAGAACCTTGCTCTTAAAGGCACATGATTCTCTTGCTGTCTTATCAATATTCCTGGAATACTCAAAAGTTGGCAAATGAAAAAAAAATTCTTTTTCTTCCCAAATTCTATGTCTGGAGTCAATAACTTTACTATATTTTCCTGGGGATTGTAAATATCCTCTCAAAAATGAAATGTATTTGAAAAGCACATTGTTCCATTATTTTAAAAGTAAAGCATAGATTTAAAAAATGTTTTATATATATCTTTACACCAAAACATCACACAAGAGAGTCTGAGGAGTTAAGTGCAGGAGAGAGATCCAATCTATATCATACGGCTAAGGTATAAACAAATATGGGCATGTCATTCCCATGATTAAATGATTTCAGTAGCTCTTCATTATATTTTGAATCCAGCCAAAAATACTCACCATGGTTCCAGGGCCTGCATTATTAAGCCCCAACTGGCCTCACTTATATTCACCTCTCCCACTCTCCTGCTTCTCTCTTTCTGATTTCCCATAAACCAGGTCTTTGTTATCCTAGAATGCACCATGCTACATCCTGCCCCAGGTCCATTGAAAACACGCGTTCTTTTTCTTGGACCCACCCACTTGAGCCCTGATTTTATCACCTACTTTTGTCTGGTTCCTAGAACCAGATCCCGATGAGATATGAACTCATAACACCTTACACTGTTCCAACAAGTGTGTATCACCATTTCAACTAAATCATTTTGTTAATAGTGTTAAATGTCTATCCTTTTTATAGGGACGTAAATTCTAGAAGGATAATTATTATGTCTGCCTGGATCATTTTTCTTTATCTGCAATTTAAAATGCCAGGCAAATAGTAAAGGTTCTTACATAAAATGGAGAAAATGATGGATTCTGTTGCATAGGACAGTTATAAAGAAGGAGTGAGGGTCTGAAGGCACTTAGTGGATCAGAGCAAGCACACTTGTTTTAAGACACCCAGAGCCCTGGATTTTTGGTGGCGTTGGCAAAGCTTCACCGGTACAGACAGTCTTTCTCCGCTCCACCATTTCATCATTTCCCTAGGGGATGCCCATGCGACTCAGAGAGCGCACCACTGAATTTATTATTAAGCAAAGTTATAAGGCACTTTAATAAAAAGATGGGAGGTATAAGTTAATCAGTCAATCCATGTGAACTTTATTGAACATTGCTGGATGACCACCATTTGGAGCAGATCAAGACAAGGATCTTTTCCACTGCTGATCTGGAGGCACATGTTGTGGCCATTTTGTTCATAAGACAAATAGTTACCATGATCATTTTCTTCTTTCCACAGTTTTCTCTTTCATGACTGTATCCCATCTGACTCCCACTAGTGTAATGAAATCCAAAAGGTATTAGTAATAATTTAACATTTGAGCACTTATGTTTTGGCAGGCCCTATTCTAAGCACCTTAAATGTATGAACTTATGTAATTCTAACAGTTGTCCTATGAAATAGGATTATTATTATCCCTAATACCAAGACCTGGAGAGGTTGCCCTGGTTACACAGCTAATGAAGGGTAGAGCGGGGCTTGAATTTAGAAAGTGTGACTCTTAGGGGCTCAGACTTCCACCGCTGCACTGTGCTGATAAAATGGTTCTAAGGCAATTCCTGTTCACAGACTGTTAAATCTGTATTCCAGCTGCCCTTTGAGAGCTTTATCCTCTCTCCCTATGTCTAGAGAAAAAGAAATGTTGGAATCAGTTGTCTGTCCCAGTTGGACCAAAAATGACCTCATCTGCCTACGTCTTTGCTCAATTAAGATTAGTCATTCACTAAGACAAAAAAAAAAGTGGTGGGGGGGCAGAGGTTATTAAGTTTAACAAGACATCCATACCAAAGGAGGTCCACTAAATTCTCCAGCACACTCATTTGCCAGTTTGGAAATAGGGAAAAAAGGCAGTGGTCCCACAGTGGATGGAAAAGATCCTCTACCCACATGGGAAGCAAGAGGAGAGATTAGAAAACATGAATTAGAGGCGCAGAGGACAGTGAGAGGCAGCTGCAGAGTAAACAAACCACAGAGGAAGGGAGAACAGTGCCTCTGGCAGGGGGTACGTGACCTGACTTCAAGGAGCAGCCATACTGGGGGATCACCTAACTTCAAGGAGCAGCCATACTGAGGGATCAGGACCCGGAACTGAGCGTGCTGTCTGCCCTGAGCTGCAGAATGATCTCAACCCTACTGTGTAAGAGGAAAAAGTTAATGTTTGCTTTGGGGAAAACGAAACAAAACAAAACCCTAAAACAAACAAACAAACAAACAAACAAAAAAAAACAGAATTGGTTGGAAGAGTTCATATATTAACAATGTCAAATAAAGGGCACTACTAAATTTTTACTTAAATTATTTATAAGTCATAAAATAACACTAATCAGAATATGAATTTTTAATATTTGCCATTGAATATTCTACATTTCTCTGCACTGTGCCTTGATGACATGAGGTACTGAAAATGGAAAATTCCATATTGTCCCAATATTATTACTCAGTTACTCTTTTGTAACTTGTTTTTCTTCAGATAGTCTTAGTCACAAAGGATGTGCCTAGTACTTTTGTGATTTATTCTTTTAAGATCACTGGGAATTTAGGAAGTATACCTAGTTAAACTTAAGTAAGTTTATAAGAAGTTAATAAATGACTTTTCATTGTTTCATTGTTTAATTAATTTAAATCATCACCTATTTGACTAATTCATCCATCCACATACATGTGATAAAGGTGTAGGATGCTACTAGAATAGATTCCTTTCAGGCTATGAATAATGCTAACCAGGGCTCTAAAACAGGAAATGAAGGCAACAGTTTCCATGCACAGAGCAGCATTAGAAATTCAGTCCGGATATAATCCCCTGGCGCACTACATGTGTCTATAAATTCTCACACTAATATAGCTTTATAGATTCAAGGAAGAGTTGTTAGTTTCAACCACATTTTAACAACTAGACCACTTACAATCTATGGTCATTGGCTATAGAAAACAACTAGTCTCAGAATGAGTAATACGTTACATTCAGCAGCTTTTTATTTAGTATTTGCTGTTGGAACAACATATACCCATACAACATGTAGATGTTGGATTGTCTTGCTATGAGCCCTATCTGGTATGTAATGAATTCATTTAAGGAGAAAATTAGAAATCACGGGAAGAGAAATGAAGCAATTTGAATGTCACAGGAATGCATGGAAGAACCTCAAACCATTCTGATTTTATGCACTTTACTTACTTAATAATGGGAACTGATGTACTTCTTGAAGTCCAGCAATTTTGTATGTCTAAGGAGGCCGGGTGTTGAAACAACATGCTATTTAAAGACACACAAAGGGTGTCCAAAGAAATGTTATCAAAAACTGTTCCAACAGCTGTTGTTCATTTCATAAATGGAGGAAAACCACCCCACCCTCCCCAGGCGTAAATTGAATCATGGCCCCCAGTGTAGATACGCAGCGGCACACATTTAGGCTTTGGATATTGCTATGAGGCTGCCCACACTTCTAATTCATTGGTGGGTTTTTCACAAAGGAAAAAATATTTTGCTTCAGGGTGCCTGGTTTAATATGGGATACCTGTTTGCTCATCAAAGCCCTTGCTCTCTCTTAAAGTAGTTGCTATTCCAACTGTGTTAGACTTTCTGAAAATTCATTTCAGAATTGTGTCTGTGTAACTTGTGATTGGCAAAAGGTAGCCAAATAGCACGGATCCCAGAAATGAACCTGAAATGGTATATTAACTTTTAAAATAAGGAGATATGTGTAATAGCTGTGTATGGTGCCAGCTGGGTTACTGGAAATATCCGGGAGAACAGTTAGCAAAGCCCTGATGTATGGCTGTTTAACCACTGTGCTGTACACCTGAAACTAATATAAAATAATACTGAATGTAAACTGTAATTTAATTTTTTTTAAATTAATAAAAAAATAAAGTAAAATAGGGCGATATTTTCTAAATCAGTGGTCCCAAACTGTGCCTGAGTCACCTGCAGAGCTTCTGAAATTAGAGATGCATTGACTTTAAACCCAGTGAATCAAAGTCTCTAGGGTGGTGGGGTGAGGGATTCTCTTTAGTTGTCACTATAGTCTCATGAGGTGAATCTCATTCACAGCTAATTAGGTTGCGAACCACTAGTGAAAATAATGAACAGTTGACCAGAACTTTATAATTCATAAAGCATGTTGTGATTTTTAATCTCATGTAATCTGGTGTGAAAAAGTGCCATTCCTACTTTATAGACAAAAAAGTCAAGACTTAAGAGAGATTAAGTGATTATATACCCTGCTAGGGAATTAACTTTAATTCTAGACTTGTGATGCAAAGTCACTGTTTTTTCCTCCTTTCTCATTTTTTTGGGAGTGGGGGTGGAGGGTATGTAATCTGCATGCAGAAAAGTGGCCATGTCATTGATGTGAGTGCAGTGAATTCTCACAAACCAAATGTACCCATGGAAGCAGCACCACAGATGCCTGCCCCTGGGCCCCTCCGGTCCCTGACACGCCGCCCCCCCAACCCCCTGAGAAAGGAATCACTAGCCTGATTTCTAACAGCATCACTTAGATCCACCTGCTTTTGTGTTTGGTCAAATAGAATCACCCAGTAAGAACTCTTGTATATGGTGTCTTTCTCTAATGTTTACATCTAATGTAAGATTCATGTGTGTTGTTTTGTGTAGCAACAATTAATTTATCTGCATGGGTTATGGTGTATGTTTGTGCAAATATAAAAAAGTTATTTTACGCATTCTAGCACTGGTGGGGGCTTTGGCAATTCCAGGTCTTACTCACTGCCAGTGGCACTCTGCCCACACTCTAGTGCACGTCTTCGGTGAGTGTGGACAGACTTCTATTGGATATACACTTAGGTAAGTCCTGAGCTTTTAGAGTTATAATTTTTAAGTTGACAGGACTCACCTCTAGACTCTGTCTTTCAAATCTTCCTCTTCTTTATTTATTATAATTCTACCACCTCTCCCAACTTTATTAGTCATAACCTTTCTGAAAAAAAAAGGAAAGGCAAATTGACTTACTGTGAGGCAGGGGTGCCCAACCTCTGGGCGGCAGACCTGCACCAGTCTGGGCCTGTTAGGAACCAGGCCACACAGCAGGGGATGAACTGGAATGTAGTATGTTTGAGTCATCCCCAAACCATCCATGCACCCTAGTCCATGGAAAAATTGTCTTCCACAAAACTGGCCCCTGGTGCCAAAAAGGATGGGGCACTGCTGTAAGATGTACCAGGTCTAGTAATTCCTAACTTATTTCAAAGGATAATATCTTGATTTAAATGAACAACTTTCTGATTGTGGAATTTCAGGGCATGAGAAAATTATAGGCAGAGCAAGGAAATGGTTTTATATTGACATAGAGTTTCGTTTTAAATTTCTTTGGACAAAATGTTATGAGCAAACACAAAATGATTAAGTAATGAATTGGCTACTTGGTGAGTAACCATTGTTTGACCATGTGTACTTAGGATTGCTGACCCCAGTAGGCCCGGACCCCATTCTATCAGTTACCACTGGTCAGAGCATGTCAACCTGCTCACAGAATGTGTTATAATTACACCATCAGTGTCTGTCCTTCAGGATACTGCACCTAAGTCCTTTCCTGAAGATGGATCTTAAGGTCAGTATGGACCTTTCCTATGGACTTCTCTCTAGTGATCCCGGGATCTTAACTTTAAGGTTCATGGATATCACTAAGTCATATTAAATACATTCTGGTGTCTTCATCCAAGGAGCAAGGGAGATATCACGATCAATGGTCAATCTAGGGGTTTCCCAATAGGTAAGATAGTTATTTCTTTAGGCCTCAGTTTTCTCAAGTTGAAAATTGGTATAGTCACATTTCTGTTACATTAAATAATATAAGAGATATCATGAGTCTAATACAAGTATCTGGTGCTGAATAAATGGGGTCATTAATGGCTGCTAAAGGTCAAGGATCATGTCTTATTCATCCCCATAGTATCTCACAGGAAGGCACTTCGAATTTTTAAGGGAACCTGTGATTTACCCAAGTCTGAGTGGCTGGTGGGTAGCATTCTCATGAAAGAGGAAGTTGCCTTTTTCCCCCAGCCCCTTTGCCCTTCTGGATGAATCCTGAATGACTAACAAAACTATGAAATCAGTTTTTAAGCTCTGCAAACCTGTTCCCCATAGGGAAAGCATTCCCAGGTGACAACATCACCTCTAGGAGCTTCAGGTAGGGTTAGACCACATTTCACCAGAGCCCGAGCCTATTTTAGAAGCACAGACAGAATTATGCTAATGATGCACTCATTAAGGAGTGTAAATGATTGAAATTCAGCTTTGTTTGAATCCTCAGGTCCCCTCTCCCACCAGGGTAAGCACATTATTAAAACCAGCTGAACTATTCGAATTGCTTTTCACCTCCTAGTCTAGGCTTCAATGTTAGCTATTAATTTGCCTCTTGACAGCGAGGATCATCATATATGGCAGATGACTGCAGGGCCTCATGTAGGAAGTGGTCATAAATAGATGTCCACTCTACTTCTACTGCAGTGGATCCGAATACGACCATCAGCACAGCCCTCAAGTCTGCCACCAAAGGCACCAACAATTCTATCCAGAATATCACACTACGTGCACCACAATACTACCAAGAATTTCATCACCAACAATTCCAGTGCCACCAGCAATTCCATCACCAACACCACTGGCAATTGCAGAACCACTATTCACACTGACGCTAAGGGTCAACAGATATGCTAGTCCCTGGGAGCCCACACAAATGAAACACGGTCCGTGCCCTTGCCGAGTCCATGGGTTAGTGGAGGATATGGGTCAAAGGTGGCATTGTCCAATCCTGCCTGGCCCAGGTGGACCCATGTGTCCTTTATTTTAAGACACCTGCCACTCTGCCCTCACACAGTTTTCTCCAGGCACAAAGTTTTCTGCCTGGAGTAGTTTTGACCCTTATCCTCACTGGTTGAAACCCTTCTTACACTTAATCCTTTAGCTTAAGTGTGACTTCCTGAGAGAAACCTTCAGTGGCTTCCCCTTTATGTTGGCATAGTAGGGATAATAGTTTTTACTTTGCATGGTTGATCAGCATTAAAAATGAATGAATGCCGAGTGCCTCACACAGTGCTTGCAGGTAGCTCGTGGTAGTAGTAGTAATGGTGAAACTGGACAGATGACCCATTTGACTGAAAATAAAGAGACAAACTGGATATGAAATCAAAGCCCAGGAGGCTAGACGGAGTCACACAGAGACAGAAGTTTCAGCTCAGAGATTGGGAGGCAAAGCCTGGAGTTATATGAGCCTCAGAGAGGGGGTTCCACACCAGGGCTGAGATTGGGGAAGACCTTTAGAATATGATGGGAAGTTAGTTACGATGGTGGTTAGTATCATGGAACAAAGCAAATGAAATCTGAAATTAGCAAAGGGGAGGTGATTAACTACATCTCTCATGATGGCACTTGAGTGTGAAAATAAGTAGTTATTGATGAGATTGGCTGTTAATCACTATTATTTGTTATGGCCTTCTAATTTCCTTTTATGCCCTTCTCTTCTTTGAGCTCACAGGCTTTGAGTGCAAAGTTTTGGGAATAC
>VMDR010029030.1:0-12915 GCA_007922815.1 Macrotus californicus | reverse complement strand
TGCTTCATGGAAACAAGTATCAGTTATGTACCAGAGAAACTCTTGTCAGGGTATTTTGTGAGGAGGGTGGGGTGGGGTTGGAGTCGATGATATAAGACATACTCCTGATATTTTTTGCTTTCATATACAGGGAAGATGATTGTTCAAACCTGGCCTCTAACTTTATTATAAATAACTCACTACTTGGTCTTTTAAAGATTTTAAGTTGGAGGGATTAAAAAATAATAAATGAGCTTCTGAAGAAAACACATACACATAAATACAAAAATGTTATCAAAGCATGTTATAACTTGTGTTCACCACTCTCGTCTTCTGTAAAGTTGATGGCATTACTTTTTGTTCTTCATAAAAATGTCTGTTGCTATTATTTTTAGAAAGCCCAAAATATGAATACAGGACTGAAGATTTAAAAAAACATATGCACATAATTTAATTCCTTAAGGCCACCCCCCAAAATTCCAGCGAAGCAAAATTTCATTAAACTTGACCACCTTTCTCTGCCACCTCAACTCACTACAAGAGTTATCAAGTGGTTCCTGGCTAAAAGGATTATGTAGAATATCTCATACTTTTAGAAGAAAGGGATAGATTGTGAAAAAGATAGATTGTGTTTGTGTGAGTGTTTGAAGGAGGGGTGGGAGGGAGGGGGTGGAGAGAGGGAGAGGGGGAGAGAGAGAGAAAAAGAGAGAGAGAGAGAGAGAGAAAGAAAGAGAGAGAGAGAGAATGAAGAACCTTAATAGGGGAGGGAAGTGGAGTCAGCTCTCAATTACCTGGGCGAATGGCGAATAGAAAGAGCAAAATGGCATATAATCAGCCAGTCAGCCTGAGGGTTTCTTTCTTATACCACAATTTTTTTTTTTTAGTTTCACTGATAGAAAACTCAGAACGGAGGAGAGGTAGACCTAGGAAGTGATCTGGAGAAGTATTTCTAGACTGGTACCAGGTAGGAATCAGATTTTTAATAATTTTCTTCCTTTAGGAGAAAAGAAAATACATTTGGTTTTCTTCAACCTCATTCTATGTTACATTTACACCTCTGCCCATCTCTACCAAGAATAATATAAAGGAAATATAGGGCTACTGACATACTTGTTGTAGCTTCTCTAATAACAATATAATTGTCACTATTGTCAGGTTCCTTTATTAAGGAATTTGGAGGACTATGTAAGGAAACACATACAGAGAGGATGGGAGTCAAGCCTAAAAATGTAATTCTAATCACATAACAACCCTGAATAACTCAATGAGAAAGAGAAGGGGGAAGCGACTACAGAAATCAGTAAGGAGGGGGGTGCCTAAGAAATTCTCTAGTAGATTCAGCTTTTAAAACAAATAGTAGACCAGAGAGGAGAGCCAGACAACCAAAATAAACATACAAGAGAACCCAGGAGCCTATAAGAAAGGCATCATAAAGGCTGCAGCGAGAGATGGACAAGAAGTACTTTAACCATTTTACTTGAAGAGAGAAAATGAATCCATATAGTAGACATTTATTTGTTGTCTACATAGTATTTATCCTCTATGTCTCCTGCCAATAGTACCCCAATTTTCCTTTGCTGAATTCACTCCCATACATGAGGTTTGTATGGGAATGATCGCATTTTCAGTACTGGAGGTAAGTCCTGAGTCACGAAATCTGACCAATTACCCCTTCCTGCTGACTACCAAAGTTAGTTCAGGGATGGGTGTCTGACCCAGTGAAGCCCAAGGAGAAAGGACGAATCCCAGGACACACACGGGAGCCGTCAGACAGTTTTGCTCAGCCGAGCTGGTGTGAAGATGATGTGAAGTCTTGAACAGTTTTGCCACTTTTTTGTCATAGTGGAAAGACCCTTGAAATTAGATGGAAAAATTGATCCAATGAGTTACTCGTTCATTTTTTTTCTTATAGCCAGAATTACCTCTGGAATTTTAAGTTTTGTGAAATAATAAATGCTCTTTATTTTTGAAGACTCTCTTAATTTTGCTCTCACTTGCAACCAAAAAATTCTTAACTGACCAGAAAACAAGAATATGGTATAAGTTAACTGGGTATTACCTGTTTTGTATAACCTTTATTTTTCTGAGTGTTTTAACATTTTTTTTTAATATATGAAAGAACTTATTTTTGAAAAACTTTTATTTATTTATTTTTAGAGCCAGGGGAAGGGAAGGAGAAAAAGGAGAATAACATCAATGTGTGGTTGCCTCTCACACAGCCCTACTGGAGACCTGGCCTGCAACCCAGGAATATACCCTGACTGGGACTTGAACTGGTGACCCTTTGGTTCACAGGCCTGTGCTCAAACCACTGAGCTATACCAGCCAGGGCTGAGTACTTTAACATTTTAATCCTTACAGCATCTCTGAGAGTAGAAAGTACTTGTATAGCAATGAAGCCTTATCCTGAGAGCAGATGCCCACTTTGGAAATGGACCTTGGGACGCAGAACTCCCTTGGACTCAATTTTTGCAAGAATATGTTGGGAGTGTTACCAGTTACTTGATGTAGTGGTAGGAGGACATTTTAAAGTTAGAAGAGTTGAGAGGAAAGGGAAGGGAAGGGAAGGGAAGGGAAGGGAAGGGAAGGGAAGGGAAGGGAAGGGAAGGGAAGGGAAGGGAAGGAAAAGAAAAACTGGGTGAAAATGGCAAAGGAATCTCCTTTGAGAATTTGAAAGTATCAAATTCTGTATTTGATTGGGAGATTTCTTGGTGGAAGGGCGTCTTTATAAGGTGTTGAAGATCAGGAAAGCTTGTCTCTCCAAAAAGGAACTGGCACTGTCTCTTCCGATCTATGAGGCCTGTGTGAAGTCAGATGTATTTACTCTTTAGCAATGTTAAAGGAACTATGCCTCTTGTCTGCTGGTGTCTTTCTGTCAATCACAATATTGTTCTGATTAAACATGCTGCTGTCGAATATTATTAAACCTCACTTTATGGTAGAGAAACTACATGTCAGAAGAGCAGGGCCTGAGATTTTGACCTTCTATCTTCAAAGCCCACGCGCTTTCCAAAACATGATTTTGCTTCTGTCTTCCCCTCAGGGAGAATAATTTTCAAACTGGGGAAGATAGATAAAGCATTTCAAAGAGGAAATTAAAGTATTAAATAGAGGAGTAGACTGGGGAAGCACCTGGACATGCTAACTGAGTTTCAGACTTCCAAGCCCAGTTGAATTATATGTCATGGGACAAAATGTAGATGCTTTGAACACTTGAGAATCTGCAGAATAGAGATAGTAAACATTGTTCCTCAAAGAGGGAAACAGTGGGTTCTGAAATTATAGACAAGTGATTTATAATACCTGGCCCAGATGGCTTCTATGAATTTCAGAGTTATACATACTTTATCTGTGATATTATAAATAAAGTCCAACTGGTATTGATTAAGCAAATGTTTTCTAAAAGAGTTAAATTTTTAGTGGTTAGTATCTGTGCCATGCCACATTTTTTATTAAAAAGAAATTGTGCCCTGGCTGGTGTGGCTCAATGGATGGAGTGCTGGTCTGAGAACCAAAGGGTTACCGGTTTGATTCCTGGTCAGGGTACATGCCTGGGTTGTGGGCCAGGTCCCCAGTATGGGGGGCATGTGAGAGGCAACCACGCACTGATGTTTCTCTCCCTCTCTTTCTCCTTCCCTTCTCCCTCTCTAAAAATAAATAAATAAAATCCTTTTAAAAAAAGAAATTGTATTTCTCTTTAATAAAAGAAGTTAGGGTTCTCTAGAATAAGAGGCATTATATGTACATATAGTATATAATATATATACATATATGCATATATATACATATATACACACATATATGTATATATACACATATATACATACTGAGTCTGGCAGAGGTAAAGCCTGCATGCGGGTGGTTGGTAGGGTAATAATATGGGTGTAATAATTTATAGTTTTAATTTGAACACTTCACCTAAAATATAATATGGTGTGCTTGAGCATGATATTGTTATGTTACCAAATTACATGCTTATAATTTTGCAATAAAAAAGGAGTGTTATTTGTGCCAGACCCTATAGATACATATATTGCAATTTTAGAGGCCAGCAAGTCCCAGGATCCGCCACCAGCCAGCAAGGGAGCCAGAAGAGCCAACGGTGTGGTTCCAAGCAGGCTCAAGACCCAGGAAGAGCTGATGTTTTAGCTAAAGGCTGAAAGTAGGCAGGAGGAGTCTCATCTTATTCAGCATTTTTGTTCTATGTAGACTTTCAATGGATTAACAAGAATCACCCATGGTAGGGAAAGCAATCTGCTTTACTCAATCCACTGATTCAAATGTTAACCTCATTCAGACACACCTGGAATAATGACTGACCACATATCTGGGCATCGTGCAGCCCAATCAAGTTGACACATAAAATTAACCGTCAGGAACATTTATCACATTCAAGGATACTACTGTGATGGAAAGAAAAGCTAACGTATTAAATAAAATAATCAGTATGCAAAGTGATTGGAGAAGATTCTTGGTAAAGATTTCTAAGGAAGTGAGTGTACAGAATTATTCTCTCCTGGCATTCAATGAAATAAATTTTAAAAGTAAGAAGAAACAAACATAGAAACCCAAACAAAGGGACAAACAGAACAATAAAAAAAGTCTAAAGCAGTAACTGGACCAAGAAAGAAAACCAACCTCATGTTATCTAATTTAAGATTTCTGGCCAAAAAAAGAAACTTTTTTTTTGGTGACACAGAGTAGCTTCTAGCTCTACCCTTAGAAGTAGAAATGAGGAAAGGCGAGTTAATAAAATCCTGGGAATTTTTACTAAAACCCTCCAATAAGAGGAGAAGCTGACTGAGGAGTAGGGTGGGAAGAGAGTGAAGGAGAGATCTCCCTACAGAAGTCTCCAAACTTAACCACCAGGTCATGTGTAAGCAGTAGGTGCATGAGAGCATGACATCCTTCGGAGAGCTGTGATGACTGGGGCAAGGAGCTGATGGGAGAGGAACATCCTCAGTGGGTGGGGAGGGCTTGAACGTAGGTACTTCACCAGCGCTTCTCACTTTTCACCCCCGTAGGTAGCCATGGGATGGCTAGAGGGGCTGGAGTTGGGTATTTCCCTTCTTCCAGGCTGGTTGGGCTCAGACAAAACCACAGTACTAAGGCTCAGGCAAAATCATTTCTCCTGAGGGCAGGCCTTGTTAAGAACAGAATACTCTGGTGTGTGTTTTTTCTTTTTCGTTGAATTTATTGTGGTGACAGCGGTTAATAAAATTATATAGGTTTCAGGTGTACGATTCTATGATATTGTATTGTGTGTTCAGCATCCCAAGTCAAGTCTCTTTCTATTACCATTTACCCCTCCTTTACCCTCTGCTACCCTACCCTCCCTTCCCTCCCATAATCACAGCACTGTCGTCTGTGTCTAGGACAGTGTTTGTTTGGTTTGGTTTGGTTTAATCCCTTCACTTTTTTCACCCAGCCCCACCCCCCCACCTCCCCTCCATACCTGTCAGCCTGTTCTCTATCTATGAGTCTGTTTCTATTTTGTTTGTTAGTTTATTTTGTCCTGGTGTGTTTTAAAACGGTCACTCCCCCCCACCCCCACCCCCACGCCCCTCACTGTGGGAAGCCAGAGGGCATTTTTCTCTGACCTTCACTGTGAGAACCTGGTAGAGCTCCTGGCAGTAACATTCACTGAAGGGTGAGGCCCACTATGACTCGGTCCTCCTGGACTTTTTCTCTCTTCCTCCAACAATTTGTCAATGACAATTCAGTTTTCTGCTCCAGTGCTGGTTCCCACAGACATCGCTGGGTTTCTGCTCCCGTAGTAATTCTCTGTATCTCCTTGTCTGTCTCTTCAGTTTTGCTCTGTGACTTCCCTTCTCTGACACATCTAAGAAGTTTTGTTGGTTGTTCAGTTTTTTTACTTGTTGTTAGGATAGAGAGCTGATTTCTAAGTTCCTTATGTGCCAAACCAGATTCAGGAAGTTCACAATCAGCTTTTCAAGCTAAAGCAATACCATAGAATTAATTTGTTGTGGAAAAGACTCATTTATCCAAAGTTCAGAAATTTCTTCAGTTTCTTTACAGATTCTTTGCTTTTCTGTTAAAATAATATTAAATTTAATATATTTTAAATAAAAATATGTTTAATGTTAACTTTTATGAAATTTTTCTCATCTCCTCATTCATTTATCTTTCTATTTCAATTTGTGAAGGAAAAGGTGTATGGATAATGTTGCTATTTCTGGAGGGTGGTGTTTTCTGAGATTTCTTGCTTTTTTTTTTCTAAGTGCTTATTTTTAAAAATTATGTGTACATTGATTTTACAAAACAACAAATGCTTTAGAAATGCCTTCATAGGGTAGATGTGTGGGCTCATAAGACAAAGAGTTACAAGGACACATGTAAATTTCTGCTTCTAGCTGTAAAGAACAATAGGGCTAACTTGTAAATGACACTCTCAAAACCATCTTAAGGTCTCTGTTTCCATGTACAGTGTCACCTTCTCATCTGTGACGTGTCACCAGCAAAGAAAGCCTGCAGGGCCCCTGACTGGAGCCCTGGAACTTCTGTAAGGTGGAAACCAGTGTGTTCATCAGCCTTTTGTTCATCAAAATTACAAGGCTTGTAAGTGGTACTATAATTGCAAAACCACAATTTTATTTCAAACGTCTAGACAAAAATAGAGATAATACCATGAAGAGCCATGCATTTGCCACTTATAAAATCTTAGCATTTTGCCTTATTTGCTTTGGATCTTGTTTTCTTTAAAAAATTAAATATTATGACTATGATATTAAGACTCTTGGGAACCTATCCCTGATCCCACTTTCCTATCCTGCTCCCTAGAATTCAATTACATTTGTTGTGACCCAACAAATTTTTGGCTGAAATCACATCCAAAAAGCATCTTAGTGATATTTTTTGAAACTCCTAGGGCACATTGAAATTGTTAGTCCCTTCCCACTCTTCATGAAAGTGTTTTGTCTACTTATCCAACATGGCTGCGGTTTGTGACATACGGCAGTATCTGTCATAAACATTGAAAATAGCAGAGAAATTATTAATTCTTGAGTCTAACCTTGAAAGAGTCCACTGTTGATTTTCATTAAAATTCAAAAATGTCCATTAAGTATTAATAAAATTCATTCCTGTTTTGCAGTGAGCACAAAAACAATGAATTTCATTTGAGGAAGAACAAGAGCTGGAACCTATTTTCAGGGTTTAATTGTCCTACATGACTACATCACTCTTAGTTTTGTCTGTAGAAGTCCCACTTGTAGAAAAAAACAGCAGGTGAAACTATCTGTCTTGCTTAATAATACATGAAAAATAAAACTGGGCAGAAATGGCGGGCTTCAGGCACTAGGCCACAAGTGACCTGAACAAGTGAGAAATTTGTCTTCAGTTTAGAAGGGCACTGTCTCAATCCTATAGATTTACCAATTACTTTAAAACCAAGGGGGTCTAGAAGATTTAGAGTCATGCATAGACGATAGGAGTCAATAATCAATCTGCCTTTCCTGGATTAGAATCCCACTGGCGCCCATTAAAATTTAAAGTTGAAAGTTCAAGAGAGAGCTGAGGAAGATCAAGCTGTCTCTGTGGTCTGAAACGTCCTTTGACCAAAGTCCACAGGTGAGCGAAGGAAATCCATCAGAAGATGTCATAAATGAGTGACCGAGGTGGGCTGAGAAAGTCAACACCCCAGACATCCAATGGTGGAGAAAAGGAACAAGAGACTGACTCTTCCTATAAAAAAGATCAGGAATATCTCAGGAGAAAACGCCAAAGTTCTGAGTTACACGGGACTGGCATACAGATAAATCAGAGAAGGAAGATGAATAATGAGGTCTGTAACTTGTATTCATATGCTGCCTTCCTCTGAGAAGTTCATAGGGCTTTATGGATAACATCTAATTAAACTTTACAACATGTCTGGAAGCGAGAAATCAAGTGTGATTTCCCTGTTTTACAGATAGGGAACTGTGTTACTCTGGACCCCAGCTCATGCTGTTCACAGCACATTAGAGAGGGGGCTTCAAATCTGTTTTCTCTGTTGTCCTGTCTTACAGAGAACATCAAGAATTTGAACAGAATAATAAGAACAGTACATACATAATAAGAACAGTATGAAAAATCTGAATGAGTCATTATTTCCATTTACTAAATGTTTCTCCTCAAATGGATGGATTTTCTTTCCGTGTGTAAAACTCCCTAATTTGAACAATAACCATGCAATGTCTGAAAAGAATTCCCACTTCAAAGAACGGACAATTGAGGCTCAGGGAGGTTGAGGAATCATTCACCTTCACCTATTACACGGCAGAGCCAGGATCTAAACCAGCACTTCTCAACCTTAAAATTCAAGCTTTATAAAATTCAAGCTTAGGGTACAGAGTTTTGTCCCTCTGCACCCTAAATTGGAAAGCATGGCGATGGGCTGAAATGTATAAGCATCTTTAGAAAACTCTTCATTATCTGGCCCTCGGGTATCTCTCCTGCCACATCTCTGAATAATTTCACTCCAGTGAAACTGGATAACTTTCAGTTCTCCGTTGTCACAGTGCAGCCTCCATACCCTACACCTTGACTTGTCTTTTCTCTCTATTACTCCATTCACCCTTCTATCTGCTGACCTGCTCATGACTCACAGATCTTGGTTTAGCTATCACTTCTTGGAAACATTCATTAACTCCCAAAGGTTAGACTGCGGCCCTCCTTGTGTTTCCATCAACCCTTGGGCTACCACCACTGCAGCACTTTTCATTTTGTATTTATAACTGCTTTTTACTCTCTCTTGTGTCCAAAACCAAGTGTTTGGCATTGGTAGGTTTTCAATAAATTCCTGTTAAATAAATGAATCCCAAACCCTCAATTATTTATATTGTCCATGTTCCTCCAATCTGTGCCAGAATGTCACCTCCTTTCCTGGGACCAATTAGGGACTTAGTCTGAGAAGTCTGGGGACAGTCTTAGCTTGTCCAAGCTAAAAAAGAGACACTAGGCATCTCCGCAGAGCTACCACATGCTCACAGGAAGTGTGGACCATCTGGAGGATCCCTTGTGCCTGCATTTCTCTGATGACTGGTCAGATTGCTCACACCCCCACCTCTGGCTCATCCCCAGCCCGGACACTAAGTGAGCCACCCAGTGCCACCCAGTTCCACCCATCTTGGCTGAATGGCTCATGATCAAACTAGTTCTCATTCCTCTTCATCTGCTTTCAGAAACCCACTTCTCCGACTCATCGGGAATCACTCAGCCTACCTCTACTGGCGCTGCTTTTAACATCCTCGCCCCATCAGACTCACCGGAAGATCTCCATGTTACCTGGAATGATTTCAACTGAGCTCTGGTTGTTGTTTTACCCTTTTTTTCACCTCTTCCCTCGCAGTCTCTTGTTTCTGCCCCAATTTTATTGTTTCTTCTGACTGACTTCCTACCAAAGACTCTTTCTGTGAAACCTCCATGTTACCGAAGACCCTAGCTGCCACCAGGCTCTTTCCCTCCCTCCCCCAAACACCTCATTTCAGCAGGTTCTTTTCTGTCCTCTATGTTCACTGGTAGCACAGTAATCCAACCTCAACTTGGCCACCAAAGCCGACAGCTTCCTTTGGCTCAGCAGCCTGGACAGAATGCATAGCAGACAACCACGGCTGGTTCTAAACTATGGGGCCCAGGGCGCAGAGACATGATGGAACGATGCGCTGTAGCCCCCTTTGTTGCCTGCTTTGATTATCGTTTCAGAACAGCCATGGCTACCTAACATTTCCATTGGAAGGAAAAGAAAATCCCCAAGAACTCAGTAGTTGCAGTCTTAATTAAGTGTATTTAACAGCATGAAGTTTTTACATAATATATTAGCGTTATTCATAAGGGAAGAAAGACTACAAAAGTAGTGATGAAAGGAAATTCATATCTTAAAAAGAAACTTTCCCTAACACACAAAGTAAAATCATCAGAGTTAACACATTTTGTTGTCTATTTTTTTTCTAAAATTTAGAAATGGCATTATCCCTTTCTAGTAACTGTAACATTTAGTAACATTATCCCCATTCTTTCAACAGTAATTGACTGAGTCCCTACTATGTATAGGGAATATCTTTAAGACTATATAAATATCAAATCCTTAAACAAGTGAGTGAATCCAAACATTTATAAAGTTTTCCTCTGCAGAGCAAAATTCTTATCTAAATTTTCAAATGGCTACAAGTAATACTGTTTTTTTATGTTTTTATGAAATTCATCTAAATATGAGAATATCTTGCCCAAGTGACCACATCCTTCATAATCATCTATAACATTCCTTTCTTCCTCCTTCATTACTTACCACACTACTGCAGGACACTAATGCATGTCTCAAAGGATTTCTGACCTCAGAAATCAGTCTCCCAGGGGGTGGGATGAAGAGGGAATACAAGTATTGTTTCAGTGTATTGGGAAGGGAACTCCTTCTTAGACAATCCAGAATCAGGTAATGATCACAAGTTCTTAGCAGGAGCAGGTACCAGCTTTAAAACTGCCCCATGCAGAATAACAGCATCCCCAAAAGAGGGAGAGTTGAATTTTGTTTTGCAACATGCAGAAGCATTCAGAAACAACTCAGAGTTAGACCACCTCTGCAGAACTCAAAGAGAGACAGGATGGGATTTCCTCTATATTTCATTTGTTAGAAACCAAATCCAAGGAGATTTTATAGTCGTTGCGTACTCATAAGTCTTTCATTGTGTCCCTGTTTTCTAGCCCTCCTCACTGAGGTCGTAAGGTACAGGGGTGATCTACCAAGATACCTGAGCTCACCCATTCGGCAAGTGCCTGTTGACGGAACCCATTCGGGTGTCAGTCGCCACTTCTGCATGGGGAAGGAGTTGTAATTTCAGAATATTAGGCAGCATGAGGTGATGGGAATGGACAGATTTCAGAGCCAAAAAGACCTGCTACAAAAGCTATGTAACCTTTACCTGCAACCACATGATTTTTATGAGGCTCAGTTTCCTTTTACACAAAATGGGGAGATAGTAATATGATCTCACAGACCGCGATGGAAGCTGAATGAAGCAGTACCAGCTCTTTGTTTGAATCTTGTGAGCTGAGCACCTCTTTTTTCCTATAAAATGGAGCTAACAATAGTACCTACTTCATAGGGGTACTGTGAGTGTTAAGTGAGTTATTATGTGAAAAGTGCTTAGAATAACATCAGGCGGATAATAGGTCCCCATAATAAGATACGCGAAGTCTCTGACAGAGGTCTGCCACATAGAGGATGTCAACGTATATCAGCACCATGCCCCTCCTCTATTTTAGGTGGCATTTTTAAAAGCTCCACGGTGCTTAGCACATTGCAGACCTCACGGTGAGTCTCCACAGAGCAATCTGATTGATGTAGAAAGAGTTCCAGCTTGGCCCCCAGCACCTGCCCCTCCTGAATCAGCCCATCTGGGTCAGAACTTTCATTAACTCCAAATTAATCAAGCATCCTATTTTGCTTTGAATTAGTAGCTGTGGTTTTTGCTATTTATGGGCTATTGACAGCAGATTAAACTTCTACAAATGCACTATAAAGATGGTCACCTGCACAGTGAGACCACAGCGAAATGTTTAAAAATATCTCCCCAAGTTTTGTCAAAATGGCCCAAATTCTTGGTATGAGAGCCGTCAGCATTGGGTCAGCAGGAACATACATTAGCTGGGACAGCACAGAGAGTCAGCGCTCAAAACCATGTTGGCAATCGAAGGGAACATAGAAAACTTAACCCATCTTGACAAACCCAGCTCTCTTGGTTTCACCTCACGCACTAAGAGTTTGCCGACTGACTCTTCAGAGGTTTTGGCAGTTCCCCACCTAGCCATCTTGGCAACAGGCTGGGGGGGAAAAAGAGAGGAAGAACATGAGGCTACTCGACTCATCCCAAATCGTGCTTGGGTCTCATCACCACCTTCTAGCTCTTCTGTCTGAGAGTGAAGTTTGGATGTCAGAAACTCTGCTTGGGTCAGACGTTAGCAAATGCAATGTTGGCGGCCATCTGATATTCACCTTTCAGGTTCTACTCACATGGATTGGGCTTTGACCGCCTTTCAGGCACTGCGTGTTTTCACAGACCTGCCTTGTCATTGCTGCGTTGTCGTTGCTGCTGGGGTGGTGTTCACCCTCACAGTAGCAGGCAGTGTGCAGGACGTGAATGACTTCCCCACACTGGCACAGCTACTGTGTGGAGGTCCCAGATCTGCCTGACCGCACAGATCTTGGTCTTCCCTTGAAAGTGCAGGTGTGGCCATTCCTCACGTGTGGGGAGTAAATCTTGGGGTGAAACCAAGGGCTGGGAGAATGTGGAAATGGAAGAATTGTTGGGAAGGTTGTAGCACACTGAAATATGGCACACAGCAAATGCTCCGCTGAAGTTAGAAAGCAAACTTCTTGACTTTCTTCAATTCTTCTGCCAAGAGTGGAAGTGGAGAAAATAGTGAGTGACTAATGATTCAGAGTTCAAGAATCATTGATCAAGATATGATTGAGGTCAAGCTAAAAGTTCACAAGCAAAGAAAATGGGTGATTTTCAAGGAATTGGACGTGCTTTGAGGATGAGAGAATGAAGAGGACAGAAGTTAAGGGGGTGGTAGGTGGAGAAGCACAGAGGACGCTGAGAGAGTGACAGGTCCCAGGTGCAGCTGTCCATGAGAGACTTTGGTGATACAGGCGCAGCTATCCATGAGAGACTTTGGTGACACAGATTACAGAATGAGTTGAGGAGGATGGCACCCTGAGAGGTCGGAATTTCAGGAGAATTGTCACTGCAGATACATTGAAATTGCTGAGAATTGAAAGGAGAGAGGAAAAACAGTTGGAAACTCGAGATGTTGGTCCATATTTCTATCATATATTTCACTATACATTTATCATATAGAGTTCTAAGGAATATATCCCATATCATTTTCTTCAAGAAAAACAGGAAGCATATAGTGATTTCCTTAATTGGGGGGGGG
>VMDR010029029.1:0-12913 GCA_007922815.1 Macrotus californicus | reverse complement strand
TTCCCCCCACTATTCCCTCCCCCTTCCCCTCTGGCCATTGTTAGATTGTTCTTAATTTCAATGTCTCTGGTTGTATTTTGTTTGCTGATTTCTTTTGTTGATTATGTTCCACTTAAAGGTGAGATCATGTGGTATTTCTCCTTCACCGCCTGGCTTATTTCACTTAGCATAATGCTCTCCAGTTCCATCCATGCTGTTGCAAAAGGTAGGATCTCCTTCTTCTCTCTGCTGAGTAGAATTCCATTGTGTAAATGTACCACAGTTTTTTGATCCACTCATTGACTGATGGGCACTTAGGTTGCTTCCAGCACTTGGTTATTGTAAATTGCGCTGCTATGAACATTGGGGTGCATAGGTTCTTTTGGATTGGTGTTTCAGGGCTCTTAGGGTATAATCCCACGACTCCACTCCAAGAAGACCAAAAACCCAATTAAAAAATGGGCAAAACACTTGAACAGACACTTCTCCAAGGAGGACATACAGAGAGACATATGAAAAGATGCTCAGCATATATAGGATTCTGTGCAACATACAGAGCTTTATCCCTAGAACTTTACCCCTTGGTTCACTTGATATAGTCTGTAGGTCTTTCCATACTGACACTTCTACTCCAATTTTTGCAACAGCTGCATTGTATCCACATGTGGATGGACCATAACTTGTTTAACTAGAACTGACAGGAACCCCCCCCACCCGGAAACAACCTAAATGCCAATCCTTCTTCCCAAATACTGCGAAAACTACTTCTGTACTATTTTACACAAGACATTTTTTGTGGACTTGTGAAAGCATCTATAAAACAATTACAAATGGAAGTGCTGAAAGGGTATATATGAGGTTACAACATATATTCATATCATTCCTTGTAGTAACTTAACATCCCTTCTGAATTTTAAAATCACCTATCTTGTTAATTTTTTTACAATTGATGTTTAAGTTTTCCTTCCGTTAAATGTTGCTGCTTTTTGCTCATTGTCAGAGTGCTGCTTTTCTTTTTCTTTTTTTTACATGAGTAATTTCCTTTTTAATATTAAGAAACTTAGTCCCAAGTAATACATTTTACAAGTATTTTCATAAAGTTTGACGTCTGATTTTGTTTAGAGTATTTTTTCCATGCAGGAAAGTTTGATCAAATTTATTAATCTTCTTCTTAGAGATTTGTCAGGCCTAATAACAGGTACATATATAAATTGTATAATCCCAAACCAGGGTATATAAACAAATACTTCCCTTTTTATAACTCATTATGATCTCTGATTCAGGTTGCCTAAGGGCCCCAGAGAGCTGGTAGACACTAAAAGTGTAGGGCAGGGGTCCATAACCTCTGAGCCCCAGACAAATACCAATCTGGGCCTGTTAGGGACTGGGCTGTGTGGCTGGAGGTGAGCTTGAATGTAATTTGCTTGAATCATCCCAAAACCATTATCCCCACCCCTGGTCTGTGGGAAAAAACTGTCTTCCATAAAATCAGTCCATGGTGCCAAAAAGGTTGGGGACCCCTGGTGTAGGGGGCAGGAGGTATGATCAACGGCTGATTATATTCTCATACTTGGGTAGTTTGTTGTCCTGTCTACTGGCCTCTACTGCCCACTGACACAAGGTGCTTCTGTGAGGCCCAGCTGGGAAGGCAGTCACACATATATGAAGTCTGTCCAGAGAAAGTCCAGTCACTGTTAATATAATGAGAACGGTTTGTGCAACACTGATGTAACCTGGCAGCCAAGGAAAGAGGACTGGAATGCACAAGTGTGATCAATGACGACTTCACTGTACTACTAGTCAGTGGGGGCAGTAGAATCTGTTAAGTAAGTATGTGCACTGTGTGGCCATTGCATTCAAAATGACAGCAGAACAACAAATCTGCATCAGATTTTGCATTAAGCTTGAACATTCCTCCGCAGAAACTATTAGGATGATTCGGAAAGCCGCAGCTATGAGCAACCAGCAACTGGCAGCTTCATCGTGACAATGTGCCTGCTCATGCATCACATCTTGTGCAGAGTTTTTTGGCAAAACATCAAATCACCCAGGTAACTCAGCTAATCCTCCTATAGCCCAGATTTGGTGCCCCGTGACTTCTGGCTTTTCCCCAAACTAAAATCACCTTTGAATGGGAAGAGATTTCAGGCTATCCATGAGATTATGAGGGAGCAGCTGATAGCGATTGAGAGAACTGTGTAAGGTTGTGAGGTGCCTTCTTTGGAGGGAACTGATATATCATTGTCCTATGTACAATGTTTCTTGAATCCTGTTCAATAAATGTCTCTATTTTCATATTACATGGCTGAAACTTCTGGACAGATCTTGTACTCTTCTATTCTGATACCCTCAAAAGCCCAGAAAATTTATCTTTGACCCATCCCACCAATATATATGCATCAAACTCCAGGAGGGAGTGGGGAAACAAGGCACATTATTCCTCCTTTGCATTTTGTTCTTAACTTAGAATGCTCAATCTATTATCATTTCTTTGTGTAGGTGACATGAGAGGCATGATTTATCTTTTGATTTTTTTTGTATAAGGAGAGATAGCCAACATAAATGTCATGCATAAACCATCTCTTTTCCTTAATCATTAAAAATGTCCTTTTATGTCCAGATAGTTCCAAGATGGCTGCAGGGTAGCTGTGAGCTCTGTCCACTTTCTCCCAGCCCCAGAGCAGTCTTGCAGCTAAACCAGAGCAATCAACTCCAAAATAAAGATAGTGTGAGTGAGAGGGTGTGTGAGTGAGCAGGTGTGCATACACATGCCTGTATACCTGTGAGGGCACTTTGGAGTGAGCAGCCCAGACTCTCCTGACGGAGCCATTGCTACTGCCACTACAGCCACTGCCCAGCCTGGTGCTTCTGGCTGCGCAGATTTGGAACAGTAGCCATTTTGTGAAATTTCCAATATTCTCCCCAGGAACAAGCTGCCAGAGTGGCTGCACCTCAGCACCTAGGCTTGCCTCTGTGATCTCCATGTCTGCTGAGAACCAAGATCCTGGGGACTGCAGTACTTGCCAAGGAATGGGGGCTATAGCCTCCCTGGCCCCAGGCGCTGCTGGAACTGTGAAGGGGACAGAGTCTGACTGAGGCGGCATGGATCAGCTGAGGACCTGGAAGTGCCAGGGGGCAGAGAGAGGCAGCTGGGACTGTGGCAGAAGCACAGGGGAGGGAGTCTTACTGAGACTTACTGGAGGCTGAGACTTACTGGAGGTCCATGCTACCACCCCATGTTGTAGTTTTGCTGCTGGACTCTTCCCTTCACCCCCACCCTATCAGGACAATATGAGACTTAAAAGACCACTCTATTGACTTGTGAAAGAGGGAGAGGCATTGGTGTGAGAGAGAAGAGTGAATAGGTAGCCTTCTGTATGTGCCCCAACTAGGGATCCAACCCACACCTGGAAGCCTGCTCAAGGCAAAGGCAGGTGTGGTAGGGGTTGAGCCCCTTAGGCAGCCAGATGGGAACATTTCCACCAACAAACTGACCAATAAAAATCAGGTCCCAAATGCTACAGCAGACTCCACATAACCTACACAAAGGATGTTTCTAAAGGACCCAGATCCTTTAGAAAGATCAAGGAGTCTGCAATGTGGGGGCACTTTGCTCTGGGGAGAGACAAAAACTGCTGGAGATAAACCCATCATCTTATTTTTTTGTTCCTTAAAGGAGCAAAGCACAGGTTGTGTGCTTGTGGCTACCCACCTTGGGTCCTGGCAAAAAGAGGGTGGCACAGATTGGAGCTGTGCAAGGAGAGTCTGGAGTGGGAGGCACAGGGGAGAGTCTTGGGGGAGCAGCTGTGAAATTTTCCGCCCCATACACCTGAGCTAGACAGCAGCTGACATTCTTGAGAAGAGCTAGCACTGCCCTTGCCCCCACCCCCGTCCCTAGGGAAAAATCAATTACCTTACTCTGTGGGATACTGCTCCTTTCATTCTCTGGAAATACCCTCGCCACAACCTCTGAAATCCTGTTTGCTCCACTCAGCAAATTTTTTGTTCTTTTTCAGTTTTACTCTGTCCTGGTGTTCTGTTTTGTTTGTTTTTCCTTTTCTCTCACCTTGCATCTTAAGGAGATAGCAACATAAATAGACTCGGGTCATCAGAGACTGGTGATAGGGCACAGTCAATCCATACGCTATCCTGGGAAACAGACTGGTGATTCCCCATCATGGGAGGGCCACAGAAACACCCAGTGTCTGACAGACCCAAAATCTGGACCCCAGAAGCCTACTAGGGGCCCTGCTGCACTGAATAAAGGGAAATAATCCTGGACAGCCCCAGACTAGTGGCTCAGGTGAGGGGGAAAAAAACCCAACCATCTTCCTTTAAGTCTGAAAGGTACCTGCCACGGGAGGTCCAGGAATCTCATTCCCCTGTTTCTGTGAGAAGTCCTCTCAGAAACAGTTGGGTCTACAACTAGTGTTAAGATTGACAGCAGGCCAGTAGCCAGAGACAGGCAGAGGTGGATTCTGTGGCGACCGGGGACATTTGCGGACACACCCTTGGACCTAGTGCTGATAAAAGGCAGCTTTGCAGAGCAGCTTGACCCACTCTGGGAGCAGCCAAGACTGGAGGAATCAGTCACAAACTGTGGGTGTCCTGTAGCTTCAAAAAGGCAGCTAAGGTCCAGACATGGACAGCTCCTGCCATGGGCTTACTTACACCAGACTCAGACATCAGAGCAATATCCAAAGGGAGAAACCAAAAGGCAAGATCTACATGTTGCTGAGACAAGCACCCTTGGATCTTTTCTCATTATCTTAGCTATTTTTTCTTTTTTCATAGCATTTTATTTATTTTTTAATCTATTTTTATTTTTGGTGCTCTGATTTTTCATATCTCCTATTATACCCTCATATGTGATTACTCTTCTGTTGTCTCTTTTTATTATTTATGTTACTTTTTCTGTGTTCCTTTCCCCCATTTTCCTATTTCAATTCATTACGAGTAGTAGTTCTCTTCCCTTTTCTCCTCTCATCATCACTTTTTATTGGTTCTCTCATATTTTTTTTCCTTTTCCCCTTTCTCTACTATTCCATTTCTCTTTCTGCTTTTAATATCCTTTGCTCTCTTCTTGTTGATATTGCTGTGGTAGTCAGGGTGGGTTGCTTGTTTTGGTGTTGTTTTTCTATTGTTTTGCTTTGTTCTCCTAGCACCTGTAAAACAGCATACAACAATGGTGGAGGCTGAGCTTCTTAGCCAGCCAGCCAGAGGGGAGTTCCCAACACCAATCAGGACCGAAATACAACTTGCGAGGCCATATAACCAATACACATTCCTAGAGCATCCAGATCAGGTGATCAACGAGTGTGCACCACTGAGGCAAACAGGACTCCTAACACACAAGATCACTCCACAGACAGAGAGTCAAAACACAATCTGATACACAGAAAGAAACACAAGGGAACAACTAAAATGGGGAGACAGAAACTTCCAAATGAAAGAAAAGGAGGAATCTCCAGAAAAAGAGCTAAGTGAAACTGAGGCAAACAATTTATCAGACATAGAGTTCAAAGTAATGGTTATAGGATGCCCAAGGAACTCAGTGGGACCTACCCATGCTTTTTTCATCAGCATGAAAAAAGACACAGAAATCTTGAAAAATAACCAGATGGAAATGAAGAACACACTAGAAGGAATTAAAATCAAGCTAGAATAAGCAGAGGACTGAATCAATGAGCTGGAAGACAAGGTAGAAAAAATACCCAGTCAGAGCAACAAACAAAAAAAGACTTGAAAAGAATGAAGACAGTTTAAGGAAGCTTTGGGACAACATGAAATATGACAATGTTCTCATCACAGGAATTCCAGAAGGACCAGAAAATGAGCAATGGCTAGAACCCATTTGAAAAATAACTGTTGAAAGAAAAAGTCATGCAAGTCCAGGAAGTACACAGAGTCCCAATCAAGATGAACCCAAACAAGCCCACTCAAATCTACAGTACAATCACAGTGGCAAAATTTAAAGACAGAGAAAATCTTAAAGGCAGCAAGGGATTAACAGCTAGTAACATACAAGGGAGCTCTGCAATAGGGCTATCAGCTGACTTCGCAACAGAAACATCACAAGCCACAAGAGAATGGCAGGAAATATTCCAAGTAATGAAAAGCTGGGACCTGCAAACAAGACTACTATATCCAGCAAGGCTATCATTTAAAATGGAAGGTTAATAAAAAGAGCTTCCCAGAGAAAAGAAGGCTAAAAGAGTACATCTGCTCCAAGTCAGCACAGAAAGAGCTGCTAAAGAGACTGATTTAAGAAGATGGGGGGGGTGGAGTAGGAGAATAATATAAAAGGAGTAAAATGGCAATGAATAAGTATCTATCAATAATAACCTTAAATGTGAACGGACTGAATGCTCCAATCAAAACACATAGGAAAACACGACCCACATATATATCCTGTCTACAAGAGACCCATCTCAAACAAAAGATATATGCAGGCTGAAAGTGAAGGGATGAAAAAAATATTCCATGCAAATGGACAAGAGAAAAAGCTAGGGTAGCAATACTTATCTCATACAAAACAGACTTCAAAACAAAGGCCTTAAAAGAGACAAAGAAGTTCAATACATAACACTTAAGGGAGTAGTCCAACAAGAGAATATAACTCTTGTAAACATATATGCACCCATTATAGGTACACTTCAATATATACAGAAAATATTGGAAGGCTTTAAGAAAGAGATAGACAGCAATACAGTCACTGTAGGGGATTTTAACACCCTACTGTCAACAATGGGTAGCTATTCCAAACAAACAATCAACAAGGATTTTGTGGCTCTGAACAACACTCTAGAACAAATGGACTCTATTGATATTGACAGAACATTTCACCCAAAAGAAGCAAAAATACACATTCTTCTCTAATGCACATGGATCATTCTCAAAGATAAAGCAGGTGGTAGGACACAAAACAAGCCTTAACAAATTCAAGAAAACTAAAATCATAGCAAGCATCTTCTGGCATCAAAATGGCTTGAAACTAACCTCAAGAAAAAAAGTCAAAAACATTCCAATACATGGAGGCTAAATAACATGTTATTAAATAATGAATGGGTTAACAATGAGATCAAGGGAGAAATCAAAAAGTATCTGGGAACAAATGAAAATAAACACACAACAGCCCAAAACCTAGGGACACAGTGAAAGCAGTCCTGAGGGGGAAGTTTATAGCAATTCAGGCCTACCTAAAGAAGATAGAAAAATCTCAAACAACCTAACCCTATATCTGAAAGAAGTAGAGGAACAACAACAAATAAAATCAGAGTGAGCCCTAGATGGTGTGGCTCAGTGGACTGAGTGCAGCCTGCAAACCAAAGTGTTGCTGGTTTGATTCCCAGTCAGGACACATGCCTGGGTTGCAGGTTAGGTCCCCAGTGGAGGGCACACGAGAGGCAACCACACATTGATGTTTCTCTCCCTCTAAAAATAAATAAATAAAACCTTAAAAAAAAAAAACCCCAAAACCAGAGTGAGTAGAAGGAAGGAAATAAATGAGATAAGGGCAGAATTAAATGACATACAGACCAGAAAAACAATTCAAAGGATCAATGAATCCAGGAGTTGGTTTTTTGAAAAGATAAACAAGATTGACAAACCATTAATCACACTAATCTAGAAAAAGAGAGAGGACCCTAACAAATAAAATCAGGAATGAAAGAGGAGAAATTACAACGGATACCACAGAAATACAAAGGACTGCAAGAAATATTATGAACAGTTATGTGAAGAAACTGGACAACCTGGGTGAAATGGATAAATTCCTAGAATTTGATTCCAAACAATCTGCCAAAACTGAATCAGAAAGAAGCAGAAACCTGAGCAGATCAATAAATATACAAAATTGAAGCACTAAACAAAAAACTACCGACAAACAAAAGCCCTGATCCAGATGGTTTCATAGGCAAATTTTACCAAACATTCAAAGAACTAACATCTCTCCTTCTCAAACTATTCCAAATTCAAGAAGTGGGAAGACTCCAAAGTCTTTTTAGGAGGCCAGTTTTATCCTAATTCCAAAACCAGGTAAAGACACAAGAAAGAAAATTGCAGGCCTCTATCTCTGATGAACACAGATGCTAAGATTCTCAATGAAACATCAGCAAACTGGATCTAACAATATATTAAAAAGATCATGCACCATGATCAAGTGGGATTTATTCAAGGAACGCAAAAATGGTACAATATTCACAAATCAATAAATGTGATACATCACATCAGCAAAATGAAAGACAAAAATCACATGATCATATCAGTAGATGCAGAAAAAGTGTTTGATAAAATTCAGCACCCATTTATGATAAAAACACTCAGCAAAGTGGGAGGAGAGGGAGCATTCCTCAACATAATAAAGGCCATTTATAAGAAACCTACTGCCAACATCATAATCAATGGGCAGAAACTAGAAGCTTTTCCATTATGATCAAGAATAAGAGAAGGATATCTGCTTTCACCACTCTTATTCAATACAGTACTAGAGGTCCTACGCACAGCAATAGGACAAGGAAATAAAAGGCATTCAAATTGGAAAGGAAGAAGTAAAACTGTAATCATTTCCAGATGACGTGATAGTATACATTGAAATCTCTACAGGCTCTACCAAAAACACAATTCAACCTAGTAAGTGAATTCAGCAAAGTAGCAGAATACAAAGTCAATATACAGAAACTGATGGCATTTTTGTACACCAACAGTGAACTATCAGAAAAAGAAACTAAGAAAAATATCCCATTTACAACAGCAGCAAAAAAAAAAAAAGTACCTAGGAATAAATTTAACAAAGGAGGTAAAAAACCTGCACTTGGAAAACTATAGAACACTGAAGAAAGAAACTGAGGAAGACACAAATAAATGAAGGCATACATCATGTACATGGACTGGAAGAATTAACATCATTAAAATGTGCATACTACCCAAAGCAATCTACAGATTCAATGCACTTCCTATTAAAATACTAAGGGCATAGTTCACAAATCTAGAACAAATACTGCAAAAATTTATATGGAACCAAAAAAGACCCCAAATAGCCACAACAATCTTGAGAAAGAGGAACAAAATGGGAGGGACCACAATACCCAATATCAAATATACTACAAGGCTACTGTAATCAACAGTCAGGTATTGGCATAAGAAGAGACACATAGATCAATGGAACACAATAGAGAACACAGAAATAAAGTCATGTCTCTATGGACAATTAGTATTTGAAGAAGTGGTCATGAGCATACAATGGAGAAAAAATAGCCTCTTCAATAAGTGGTGCTGGGAGAACTAGGCTGGTACATGCAAAAAAGTGAAGCTAGACCACCAACTTATACCATACACCAGAATAAACTCAAAATGGATAAAAGACTTAAATGGAAGTCACGAAAGTACTGTAAAAGTCCTAGTGGAAAACATAGGTAATAAAATTTCAGATATCCCACAGAAAATATTTTCCCAATATATCTCCCAGAGCAAGGGAAATAAAATAAAGAAATAAGCAAATGGGACTACATCAAATTAAAAAGCTTGTGCATGGCCATAGAAACCAGCATCAAAATAAAAAGGCAACAGACTGTACAGCAGAACATATTTGTCAATGATATATCAGACAAGGGTTTGATCTCCAAAATATACAAAGGACTCATATGACTGAAACCCAGGATGACAAAACATCCAATTTAAAAATGGGAAAAGGAACCTGAATAGACACTTCTCCAAGAAGGACATACAGATGGCCCATAGCATATGAAAAGATGCTCAACATCACTAGCCATATCACAGTGATGAGAATTAAAACCACAATGAGTTATCATTCACACTTGTCAGAATAGCCATCATTGATAACTCAATAAGCAGCAAGTGCTGGTGAGAATGTGGTGAAAAGTGAACCCGAGGGCTCTGTTGTTGGGAAAGCAGACTGATGCAGTCACTGTGGAAAACAGTATGGACTTCCCTGAAAAAAAAAAAAAAATTAGGGAGTTCCCACCAAGATGGAGGTGTAGGTAGAAACCCTTTGCTTCCTCGCATGACCAAAAAGAGAAAAACCACCAGTCAAAAATCAATAAACAACCAGAAGTGCCAGAAAATCAAACTGCATAGAACTCTGACAATCACGGAATTAAACAGTCAAAGAGAACACCAGATCAGTTAAGGTGGCAAAAAGAGAGAAACCACGGTGAGGCGGCAGACTGTAGGGGCAGGGCTGGATGCGCTGCCAAGGCAGGCTGTGCCAAAGGGGCTGATTTAAGGGGAAACTGAGACTCAGAGGTGGTTGTGGACTACTGGGGTTGCCGCGGTGGCAGAAACTCTCAGTCTCACACAGTTCAATGAAAAGTGCGCTAGAGACGAGGGGGCGAGCTACATCCCTGCCAGGCAGCTCTGCAGCACAGCAAGGAGGTTTGCCCTGCCCCGGTGAATACTGAAGGCCCCCCTTACAACTTAACAGGTGCCCTGAGACAAAGAAATAGGGCCAAAATGAAAGAACCAAGCAAAACTTCAGAAAGAGAGTAATTGACGAGGATATAGCCAACATACCTGATGGAGAATTTAAAGCCCTGGTAACCAAAATGCTCACAGAACCAATTGATCTTGGTTGAAAAAGAAAAGAATAAATGAAAGATACCCAAAATGAAATATGAAGCAAAAAATTCAGGGAACCAACAGTGACAGGAAGGAAACCAGGACTCAAATCAACGATTTGGAACAAAAGGAAGAAATAAACATCCAACTGGATCAGAATGAAGAAACAAGAATCAAAAAAAATGAAGAGGTTGAAGAATCTCTGGGACAACCTGAACCATTCCAATATCTGAATTACAAGGGTGCCAGAAGGAGAAGAGAAAGAGCAAGAACTCGAAAACTTCTTTGAACAAATAATGAAGGGAAACTTCCCCAATCTGGCAAAGGAAATAGACTTCCAGGAAGTCTAGGAAGCTCAGAGAGTCCCAAAGAAGTTGAAACCAAAGAGGAAACACACCAAGGCACATCATCATTAAGTTACCCAAGATTAAAGACAAAGAGTCGATCTTAAAAGCAGCGAGAAAAGGAGAGAGTTACTTACAAAGGAGTGCCCAAAAGGCTATCAGCTGATTTCTCAAAAGAAACCTTCCAGGCAAGAAGGGGCTGGAAAGAAGTATTCCAAGTCATGAAAGGCAAGGACCTACACCCAAGATGACTCTATCCAGCAAAGCTATCATTTAGAATAGAAGGGCAGATAAAGTGCCTCCCAGATAAGGTCAAGTTAAAAGAGTTCATCATCACCAAGCCCTTATTATATGAACTGTTAAAGGGACTTATCTAAGAAAAGGAAGATAAAAAATATGAACAGTAAAATGACAACAAACTCACAACTATCAACAAATGAACCTAAAAAAAAATAAAAGAAAGAAAACAACGAAAACAAAAATTAAGCAAACAACAAGAACAGGAACAGGATCAGAGAAATGGACTTCGCATGGAGGGTTTTCAGTGGGGAGGGGGAGCAGCAGAGGAATAGAGGGAAAGGTACATGGAAGAAGAATTGGTAGGCATTAAATAGAGAGAGGTAAAAAAATGGCATACGAAAGAGAGAACTCAAAGAACTTACATGTACAACCCATAGACATGAACTAAGAGGGGAGATGCTGGAGGGTTAGGGGGTGCAGGGTTGAGGAAGAATAAAGGGAAAAAATTGGGATAACTGTAATAGCATAATCAATAAAATATAATTTAAAAAATGTAAAAAAAGTTAAAATTAAACTGCACTTTGACCCAGTGATTCTATTGCTGGGAATATACCATAAGAATCCTGAAATACCAATTCTAAAGAACTTATGCACACCTATGTTCACAGCAGCACTATATACAATAGCCAAGTGTTGGAAACAGCTTAAGTGCCCATCAGTAGATGGATTAGAAAACTGTGTTATCTTCACATAATGGAATACTATTCCATTGGCAGCAGAAAGAAGTATTTCTACCCTTTGCAACAGCATGGATGAAACTGGAGAGCATTATGCTAAGTGAGATAAGTCAGGTGGAGAGAGACAAATACCATATGACGTCACTTATAAGAGGAATCTGATGAACAAAATAAACTAACAAACAAAACCAAACCAGAGACATGGAAATGGAATAGATCGACAGCTGCCACAGGAAAAGGGGGAGGGGGAGAATGGTGGAAATAGGGGAAGGGATTAGTTAAGTAACATGTATGAATGACCCAAGGGTGTGGGGATGGACTGTGGGAATGGGGGATGTGATAGACAGAGAAGGGCAAAGGGGGAAAAATTGGGACAACTGAAATAGAATAAACAAGAATAAAAAGTAGAAATTTTTTAAAAAGTCCCTGTATCATAGAATAAATTCCCCTTGCACTCAGAAGTATTTCCAAGTTCTTTTTTCCTACTCTATTTAATGTCTCCTACGCCAGTATTTAATGTATTTTGAACAGTGTAGTTTTGTACTACCTTTTATTATTGGGTAAGAAAATACTCCTCCCACATAATTCTTTCTCAGAATTTTCCTGGATATCTCATATTATTTTCCTAGATGAATCATAATGAAAATTATATTTTAGGTGTGAAATGGGACTCCCAAAAGTTGATTTTTACAGGCAATACTGTATGGTGCTTGAGAACATGGATTCTGTCATCAAGAATGCCTCTGGACTTGAATGTTGTCTCCACAGTTCACTAGCTGTATGACTTTGGGACTTGCAACAAGATTATTTTTTTAAAGTATATTTTACTGATTATGCTAATACAGTTGTCCCATTCTCCCCTTTATCCTTCTCTGCCCTGGCCCCCCCTCCCGCCAGCATTACCCCTCCTTAGTTTATGTCCATGGGTTGTACATGTAAGTTGTTTGGCTTCTCATTTCCTATACTATTCTACCTCCCCATCTATTTTGTAGCTACCAACTATGCTTCTTATTCCCTGTAGCTTTCCCCCCATTCTAC
>VMDR010029028.1:0-12912 GCA_007922815.1 Macrotus californicus | reverse complement strand
CAAAATTCCTCTTTCCCTTCGGTGTTAAGACCCTTGAGCTATTTGTAGATTTTTATCATGCCCCTTGGGTCTGACTTTGTGGTTTGGCTACACTATAAAGTTCATATTTTGCTTTAAAACCATCATTGTAGATGATCTCCTCTGGATTCCCTCCAATTACTTATTTCTTTTCAGTCCTGAAGTCCAACACTTCAGGTTAGGGCATCCTATTTTGCCCTCATTTGTTATATAATCCCATAGTTTATGTAGTCCCAAATCACACTGAACTTCCTGATAGACTTCCATATAATATTTCAGACTTCTATCTGATTGGCTCCCAACTCTTAGTCAGCATCACTGATTTTTCTTTCTTTCTGCCTGTGTCTGTCAGATTCTGATCCCTCTGGTATCATTTCTACATTCTTAGTGGAATGTGGGGGTAAACAGTTCACAGAATCTCACTGTCCCATAGAAGAAAATAAGGATTCTGCTTCCAAGCTTCTGAAACATGAAAAGAGGAACATAATTTTATTTTATTTTTTTCAACATATCTGTTTTAAAGACTGTATTTATTTTTAGAAAGAGGGGAAGGGAGGGAGAAAGAGAGGGAGAGAAGCATCAATCAATGTGTGGTTGCCTCTCATGTACCCCCAACTGGGTACCGGGCATGTGCTCTGACTGGGAATTGAAACAGTGACTCTGGTTCACAGGCCAGTGCTCCATCCACTGAGCCACGCCAGCCAGGGCAGAACATGATTTTAATCTGCAGTATGTGGAATATATGAGAAACGTGTGGAGAACTTTTACAGGGCTTAAGAATGCTAATTACATTCAACAACCAGATTGCCCCATGCTTCAACTATTTCTTGATTGTAACCAAGGGGTGTTTTGCAGCTGAACTAAGAATGTTTCTTTGGATTCTAGGATTCTCTAGGATTTTTTTAAATGAATGTAATTGCCAAGGGACTTAAACTACAATTGATGGATGTTAGTGGCGGTAAATCTACAGTTGCAGGGTAATTTCATACAGGTAAGATTAATAGAAACTCACTTTCTTAAACACCAACCCAGCACTGAGGAACAGTGATCGTTTTTCCAAAGATGAAAGTGTTGTCATGGTAATTCTCCAGAAGGTAAACATAAGGGTATTTGAGAGCTTGATTCCTAACTGGTACTATGATGGGAGAAGACAAAGATGTAAGTTTCACTCTCCACCTTAGAGAACAATTTAATATTATAATACCAAAATAGATATTCAGGAAAAAAAAGATTTTATGCCAACACTAAAGGGAAAAGGCACTGAATATGTCTATATCATTTGCTAAATTGAATTTTTTTTTTAGTGTCATACTCAAGATCATCTGCTCCGACAGCTTGGTCCCAACCCTTTAATCATACCAACACAAAAACAAGTCACACTTACTGGGACTTACTGTGTAGCAGGCACTGGGATGAAGTCATACGTACACCATCCAACTCAAGAGTCACACACATGCATATAAAACTATAATACTATAGTTTATAATACTATAAAACCCCCAATTTTATAAATGAAGAAAACCAAGACCTAGACCAGTCCCACAGGTCACCCCTCGTTAAGTGGCAGAGATAGTATTCAGATCTATGTGACTTCCACCTTGACCTCTAACTCTTGCAGGACTAGAATTGCAAATTAAGGAGCTATTCTATTTGGAAGTGCTTTGAGACCCTTTCTGAATGCATTTCAACTTGTTGATTTCTTATCTAGCTATGCGACCTTGGGTGCATCATTTCATAGCTCTTATTCCCACTTTCCATCTACAAAATCATGTCCATTTTGGAAGATGAGGAGATGAGTAATGGGCCTAATGTATGCAGCACAGAACATTCTGGAGAGAATGAGCATAATGATGGGAGTTATTACTATAATCTATACAAAATCTATAAAATTAAAATTATGTTGAATGACCATCCTTAATGCGAGTTCACCTGGCCTTATACCCAGAAGACCTACTCAAATCTTTCTAATGTGTTAATGAATTATTTACTTAAAATTCTTCGGAAAAAAACCTATGATCATCTTGGTGAAGAGTCATAGCTTGGATTTTTTACCACTGTCCCCAAATTTTAGTCAGGTGTTCTCAGTACCAACTAAATTATACCCACATGGGCTTTTTTTCAAATCAGGGCACTTTCTTGGGTTAAATAAAAGACAACTTGGGTTTTCTATATTCAGAAATTTTTTGCCTTTTATTACATTTATATATCAACAGGCCTGTTTCTTGGCTCAATATTTTGGTTTAATTTCACATTGTCCAAAATTGGAACCATGAACCCTCTCTTTAAAACAAGCACCCAGTTGATGTTTTCACACCCATCCAGTTAAGACCAAGATCTATAACAATTTCTTCTGACATCATATTCAGAAAACTAAATGACTATTTTTATTCATCTTTCTCCCTTTCTCCCCACTCCGTGTGTCCAATTTCACCATCCCTAACTAATCATGATCTTTAGAAAAATCAAAATCAAGGAGGAGAAAAAAAATTCCTGTTTCTGTGTCTGTACCTGCACTGAACACAAAACAAAATCCACTTACAACACTGTCCATTTTCTCATTTTCTGTGTGACTATGAGCAACGTGTTCTATGTGTTACAGTGTTTCGCCCTTATCTTCTAAAAACAGTTTGCAAAGGAGCAGTGTTTTACCATTTTACTTACCTGTTTATTTCTTCAGCTGGTTAAGCACAGCATTTGGTCACATCAACCCTTCTGTTGTTTAGGTACCCACTAGTGAGGCAGCTGCAAAGCAAGCCTGTATCAAAATCTTGAGCCAAGATGCAGGGCCACTCCTGAAACAAACAATCGTTGGTTACCTGCAGCTCGCATTTGAAAGAATATTCCAACATCAAATCCTTAAATGCATGAGCATCGTCCCTTGTTTTTGGCTTTGAAACTCAAGAGACTTTTAATAATAGTACAAGTTGTCTAACAATCAAATTGAATATCAGTTTATCAACATTTTTGAATGTGCACTCTGTGCCAATGGCGTTCCTTCTTTGTAACTTTCACTTTTCTTCTGTCTTTGTGGGTAGAGGTGAACTTGGAGTCTCCAAGTCTGTTCATTTTACCTGAACTTAGCATATGGCTCGGCTGTACTTAGTTACTTAAAGTAGTTTTTAACATCTTCCCATAGCATATGTTTTAGAACTACTTTTGAGGGTGAAGAATTATGTAATAATGAAAATAATTTTTAATATTTTGTTACTCTAAAATTTTCATCATCTAAACATTTTTCAACATTTCTAAATTTTCAAAGTAACTAAATAATGTGGATTTTTTTCCCTCTAAAATTTTCATTTCCCCCCAGAATCTTCACTCTTCTATATTGAATAGAAACGGGAGAACCTATTTGTCCAACATGTGCTTCTAGCGACAAGGTAGGGCAGGATATGAAAAGGAGAGGGGAGAGCAAACACTGGTGCTGTGCCTTGGGCTCTTCACGTGCACTTATTGAGGAATAATCTGCACGTAATAAACTGTACCAGTGAGTTTTCACAGCTATGTGTACCTATAAAGCCAGCGGCAGAATTAAGATTCAGAGCACTTCCATCACCTAGTGGGTATGCTTTTATTAATGCTCCACGAACATTGACAACTAGATTCTGCACCATGTAATGGTTAAATTGTGCCTTCAGTCAATATACAAAAGGAAAGAGAAATAGAGAGCAGAGCTTTTTTACTTCTTGTGATGGATTCAGTTGTATCTCCCAAAAAGATATGTCCAAATACTAATCTGTGGTACTGGTGAATGTAACCTTATTTGGAAACAGGGTCCTTTCAGATGGAATCAAGTTAAGATTAGGTCACACTGCATTGGTGGAGTAGGGTGGGTCCTAAATCCAAGGACTGGAGTCTTTACAGGATAAACACACATGCACACATACACACGGGGAAAAGGCCATGTGAAAATGGAGGCAGAGCCCTGGCTGGTGTAGCTCAGTGGATTGAGCGCGGGCTGTGAACCAAGGGGTCGCTGGTTCAATTCTCAGCCAGGGCACATGCCTGGGTTGCAGATCAGGCCCCCAGTTAGGGGCGACGTGAAAGGCAACCACACATTGATTAAAAAAAAAAAAAATGGAGGCAGAGAAAGATTGGAGTAATGTGGTCACAAGCCAAGGAATACCAAGGATTGCAGGCAACCACCAGAAGCTAAATGAGAAGCATGAAACGAATTACCCCTTAGAGCCTCCAGAAGGAACCAAGCGTCCTGACACCTTGATTTTGGACATCTGGCCTCCTTAATTGTGAGAGAATAAATTTCTATTGTTTTAAGCCACCCAGTTTGCGGTCATTTGTTACACTTCTTAAGCATAGCATGCCACAGCTTGGTTCTCATTCTTTCTAACAATTAAATAAAACCCAGAGCCAAGGATTTAATTGATCATAAAGCAATCTCAGAGAATTTAAAAGTAACAAAGAAAGTGGCTAATATACACATGTATACATGTGTACTTCATTTTAAAAGAAAGGAGAAGGGCAATCAATCGATCTGACATCCTGCCTAGGTACAAAGCACAGTGAGATCATTGAAGCACGGTGATATCATTGTCACAGCAGCAGCTTAGCTGCAGCTGGGTCACACTCATTGTTCTAGCCTCCTTCAGGATGGAGTTCACTTCTCCCCTTGGGAAGTTCCTGCCCTTCTGTGCATCTGTTTGGAGAAAAGTGTTTGGAGCTTGATTTTGTAATTGATCAAAGGCACACAGAAGTGTGTCACGGACTCAAGCCAGAAAGAGAAACTCAAATCCCGAGAGCTGCGATGCTTTAGTTTACCTTTTTTGGTGTTTAAGTCACCGCATTAAAGGGGCTGAGCACACACCTGAAACACCAAGGAGTTCAAATGCCAAAACAGGTAGGCTCACGACAAATGCTTTTCAAAGGACAGATGAGAGCTGATGAAACCCCATCGACAGGTATGAAAAATCAAAGCCCAGTAAGGTTTTCTCTAGACAGAACCTCCAGAGATCCAGTTGAAAAGGCAGAGCTGCTCAAGCTCACAGCTGCATGCCCTTCATTTGCCTTCTGTACAATTTATTGGGAATTCCGCGGGTATTTTTCACAGTTCACTGCTTTGTGGCGTGACACAGATTAGAGACATACCAAAGAACTCCCAGCCCCACCCCCTTTAAAGATACACGAATGAAAATAAGTCACTCACAGACTGTTAACAGCAGGTTGTAGATCAGGGAGCTAAATGTAAGGGTTTTTTTCTCCTTTTTAAAATGGAAATGGCTTCATAAAGCAGTGTCATGGAGTTGGCAAATGCAAACTGCCCAAGTTGTTGAAGGTTTAAAAAGAACGGTGGGCAAAACCCACGAATGAGAACCATAGATCTAATGGTTAGTACAGCCTCGGCTACTAACTAGCCTGGCCAACTCACCCTGTGCAAAATAAATTCCTACTCACCTTCTGGGTCTTGGCTTAAACATCGCTCTTTTGAGAAGCTCTCCCTGACTTCTTTTTCTGCAGCTAAATTAGGTCCATGTTATATGCTCTCTTACTCTCAGAATTTTCCTTCATGATAGCACTTATCAAAAGGATAACTAGATGGTATTCATTAGTGCAGTTATGTACGTTCAAGCTCTAATATCCCCAAGATCATACACTTCATGAAGCAAGTGACATCCCTGACTGGTTTCCCCATGTATTCCCAGTGCTGGAGCAGCTCATATCACATAAGCATAGAAGGTTGCCCTGGCTGGTGTGGCTCAGTGGATTGAGCACTGGTCTGCCAACCAAGAGGTCACCGGTTTGATACCTGGTCAGGGCACATGCCTGGGTTGTGGGCCAGGTCCCCAAATGGGGACCTGCAAAAGGCAACCAATTAATGTTTCTCTCCCTCTCTTTCTTCTTCCCTTCCCCTCTCTCTAAAAAGTAAAATAAAATCTTTAAAAAGCATAATAGGAGGTCAATCAATAATTGTAAATTGAGTTCTTAGTCCCAGTTTCCTCATCTGCATTTTGGCTTTTCAGGTCCCTGATGGCTCTTGCCTTCTGTGTCTCAGCAAATTTGGAATTATTCTCAGGCATCAATGGAAGATATCTTCATTGATTTGACTTGTTGTGGAGGGAATAAAATAAGCAAAATAATATAGGCATCTGCTTATCAAAACTATTGATATTTTATTAAAGGCATGGCCTTTGAGATGGGCATCCCCAAGTTTGAGTCCTAGGGTGTGTGTGTGTGAGAGAGAGAGAGAGAGAGAGAGAACAGACCAACCAACCTTAGATAAAGTTATTCAATTCTTCAGAGACTGAGTTCTTCCTCTGATATATGGAATTAACAGTTTTAAGATGTAAAGCATTTAGTACATTTTCTGACATAGAACAAACACATAATATCTGTTGCCTATTATTAACAAAATTTATTATTATGAATTATAGAAATAAGGCACATGGCATGGCTTGTCTAGACTTGTCTATATGTACCTACCATCACAAAATCAAATACCTAATAATAATAGTAATAATAGCCAACGCTTACTTAATATGCACCAAGTACTTTGCCAGGTGCTTTAAATGGCTTGCATCTTATTTAACCCTCACAACTTGACGAGGTTGTTACTATTTTCATTGTCCAAAGGAGGAAACTGAGTCACTAAAAGGTTAAAAACTTGCCTAAGTGAGCTCGCAGTAAGCAGTAGAGTCAGAATTTTCCCCAATCAGCTGGTCAATGTTGGATCCAATAAACTAATCTCAACACACAATACCAACTGGGTTTTTTAAATCTGTTTTCCACGGAGGGTGGGCGACATAAAGAAAAGTCGTGATAGTCTTTCCATTCACCCAATGTGGACCACGTAGCCAGGACCAGAAGTGTCTAAATGTGGGGGTCAGGCATGGAGGAAGGACAGAAGGAGGGCTTAACATTTCCTAAGTGCCAAAAACTTCACACAGATTATTTCCATATAATGTTGCTGTGACGTGAGTATTCTTATTACCATTTTATAAATCATTGATTCATACCCACATCTGTCCACTGTCAAAATCCATCTAATCCCCACTACATTTCATGAATGTTGAATCTGGCTTTAAAAAAACAAGAACAAAAAGATCATGGTCATCATAAAATATGAACAGGAATATCATACTCCTAACTTGAACTTGCCCTTCATACTTTCTGAGTGTAGATGGGAATTAGACAGCCATAGCTCTGTTTCTCATGCATATTTTCACTTTATTGAAAGAGTTCTAGCTTTCTTTCCTTCAGAGTAAATCTTTAAATTTTTTCCTAGAACCACTACCTAGTGCTTTCAATGTGCTCTTTTGGACATTTTTCAAGCTGCATGTTCCTCTTAAGCTGTGAAGCCCCAAATTGGACACAGCACTCTAAAAGGAGCATAGTCAAGCTATGTTATTTTGATTTGTGTGTGCCAAATAGGAAGTTGAATAGAAGGCTTTTATTCACCTCTTTATGATTTCCCTGATGTCCTTAGGGTGGTGGTAAGTGCATCAAATTCTTCTGATCTATAAAGTGAAGGGAAGCCAATCCTGACAAATTGGGTCCTAAGGTTATGAGAAGTTACTGTTACTAAATTCCTTTGAATTGTCCAGAACAGCTCCTTTTGCCCAAATGCGTTGTCATCAATGGAAAGTCAGCGTTCTTGAGCCAAATAATCCTCAGGGCATTCCAAACTGCATGCTGGATCCAACAGTGCCTTTCTACATGGAGACTGATCTGATAAAGCGGGGGGCCCAGAAACAATCTATTTGGCTCAAGAATGTGACACAAGGTGGATCGTTAAGATAATGGAAAAAATATGTTTAAACGACTTGAGAGCCTGATTTGAGAAAATAATCAACTTTCATTTGATTGCATAAAACTTTTATGCAGAAGTCTTGAATTCTAAACACACCCACACCCACATACACGCATCCTTTATTGACAGTAAGCACTTACATCTCAGTAGCTGCCTAGGCAATTTCTTATGCATTCAGTATGTCCTCAGGTCTATGGCTCTGTCTTTGACCTACTTTTTAGTACCTCCACCAGCAATGAGACTCATACAAGTAGGAGAAGCACAGCATCTAGTTCATGTACTTAAGAAATAAAGCCGTGGCTGGTGTGGCTCAATGGACTGAGCGCGGGCCTGCTTTAATTCCCTGGATTGAGAGCCAGGTCCCCAGTTGGGGCCATGCGAGAGGCAGCCAGTCAATGTATCCCTCACACAATGATGTTTCTCTACTTCTCTTTCTCCCTCCCCCACCCTCTACAGAGTAAATAAATAAAATCTTTGAAAAAGAAGAAATAGAGAAAGCTATGGCACAGAAATATGGCACACCCTCCATGGCAAGTGGCATGTGCATGATACAAAAGACTATGTCCCATTCATTTGGTTTAACCCCGGAGTATCCCACAGTGCCTGATACAAGATAGGCGCTAATAAAAGTGAAAAAACAACTAAGTGCACGAATGAATGAGAGATTAACGGAGCTAGAATTCTTGTCGTCTGACACACTAACGTTATCCTCAATTCATTCAGTTGTCACAATTCATTCAGCTCACTCCATTTTTAAAAATATCTTTATTGACATGTAAGCCATATACCATAAAACTTGTCCCCTTTTTAGCTCGGTTTATTTTAACTCAATTTAGACAAATAGAGCTGAGTTACATATATTTATTTAAAGTCTGCTTAAAGATTTGTTGGGAAACAAGGTGAACACGCACAGTGGAAACTACTTTTGGAATCCATCTCTTGACTTATTTGTAAATGCATCACTTGAGGCTCATTGAGGAACGAGTTTCCAAAATATATATTGGCTATAACTAAAAAAGGATTTTTTGATACATGTTTAGTGTAGTGGAGAAATGGTCCCAGTGATGAGAAGATTGCTCTTTTGAGTCAGAATCTTGCTAGGAAAAAGAGCTTCTGAAGGAGAGTCATGGGATTTTCCAATAATTGACCAGATCCAGAGGATTTATTATTACTGATTTCCAGCAAGATAAAGTATTTGTTTTCACAGATGGCTTTAGTGTCCTGGTTTCACATTTACTGTTGTTTTAAAAGACAAATGAAAAACACTGGAAATGAGAGGGCCAGATAAAACATAATCCCAAATTGCCCTGGAGCCACAGAGCAATTGATAAAGAGATCTTGATCCTCCTTCTGTAGCTGCCCAGAGACCCAGGGACTGTTTGGCTGGTGGCTCTCTTTGTTGGAAAAGATTTAATCCGTGGTCGACTGGCTTCTTTCTCTTCTAGGAGCTCAAATGATTAGTCTAGAGCAGAGTATCATCAACTTTTTGAAATTCTGTGTTTCAATTACAGTTTACATTCAATATCGTTTTGTCTGAGCTTCAGGTGTGCAGCATAATGGTTAGACAGTCACATCTCCCCAATATTTCAAGTACCCGCCTGGCCCCATTCATAGTTATGGCAATATCATTGACTATATCCCCTGTGCTGTACTTTACATCCCTGTGACTATCCTGCAACTGCCAATTTGTACTTCCCAAGCCCTTCACCTTTTTTACCCAGCCCCTAACCGCCCTCTCCTCTGTCAACCATCGGTCTGTTCTCTGTATCTATGAGTCCGTTTCTGTTTTTTTGTTAGTTTATTTTGTTCTTCAGATTCTACATGTAAGTGAAATATGGTATTTGTCTTTCTCTGTCTAATTTATTTCACTGAGCATAATACCCTCTAGATCCATCCATGCTGTTGAAAAAGGTAAGCTTTCCTTCTTTTTGTGGCCCAGTAATATTCCATTGTGTATATGTACCACCATTTTTTCCTTCTTTAATCCTCACCCAAGAATATGTTTCTTGATTGTAGAGAGAGAGGGACCGGGGAAGAGGGAGAAAGACGTTGATATGAGAGAGAAACATCAATGGGTTGCCTCTGGTATGTGCCCCAACTGGGGACCGAACCTGCAACCCAAGTATGTGTTCTGACCAAGCATTGAACTAACAACCCTTTGGTGCATGGGATTATGCTTCAACCAACTGAGCCACCTGGTCAGAGCTATGTACCACCAATTTTTGTGCCTATTAATGGGCACTTGGGTTGCTTCCATATCTTGGCTATTGTACATACCACTGCAATGAACATATGGGTGCCTATATTCTTTCGGATTAGTGTTTTGGGTTTCTTTGGATATATTCCCAGAAGTGAAATCCCTGGGTCATAAGTCAGTTTCATTTTTAATTTTTGGAGGACCCTCCAAACTGCTTTTCACAGTGGCTGTACTAATTTGCATTCCCACCAATGGTGCAGGATGGTTCTCTTTGCTTTGCATTCTTGCCAACACTTGTTTGATCATCAACTTTTGAAAGGAAAGCATTGAACTCAGTGAGATCTCCATCTGATAAGATTGAAATACCAATGAAAGACATTTTCTGGGGATTTTTTTTTTTGGGGGGGGGGCACGTCAGCTTTTATGTTCTACTGCTAAAGTATTAAAGGAAATGAAACTCCCTCCCATGTAGAGTTCCTTTCGTGTGGCAACCATAGTGCACCTTGGAGATACCGATTTTTCCCATATGCCCTTCATAGAGAAAGAGAAACTTTGGCACAGAACTCCTGACTAATGTGACCCAAATCAGATATAGTTTTCATTAGGTGGGTCTGAGCCTCCACATTCTTGTCAAAGTATCACTTAAGATATTTCACCTCAAAATGGGTGATCATGTCTTTATACCCCTAGTCAGACAGTCAATGAATATTGAGCAACCATTTATGTACTAAGAATTCTCCGATATGCTAGAATATAGCAATAAACAGGAAAGAAAATCTCCCTACCTTTACAAAATGTATCAGTTTGTAAATGAGGCACATAACAAATACGTAAACAAGTTGATATATAATTTCAAGAACTAATATGAGTGGAAAATAGAGGGGCTGGTCAGCTGCTTTTACTACAGTGATGATAAAGGACCTTTTCTGAGGATGTGGTAGCCAATTTCATTTCCATTTGCCTCTAGGGAACTCAGACTAAAACAATAACCCAAGGCAAAAAGTGACCCAAAATACCAGGAGTAACCATGGCCAAGTAAAGGCTGAGCCTTAATATCCCTTACACTTTCCCAAAGGCATGCTTCACTGACCTTAAGATAAAAAGCAAAGTCTGGCTTCTCTTAAGATACCTGTTAGAGGCTTTAAAATCACTTGCCTTGGGAGCGGGGGAGGGGGGTGGAATTGGCTGGGGTGGGGGGAGAGTGATGGGGGGAAAATTCAAACTGTAATTGAATAACAATAAAGTAATTAAAAAAAAAAATCACTTGCCTTGGGGTAAATGCAGTGGCTCTTACCTTTACCAGGCCAGGTATTCCATTTTCAACCCACAGATCTATAATCTCTCTGAAAAGAGAATACTTCTGCGATTTAAAAAAAAATTCTTTGTAAAATACCTCACTTACACTCAATATAATTTCCAGAACTAAATATAGTTTTGGCATATGTGTCATTGGCTGACATCCTGCATTACATTCGCCTTTAAGGGCATGTCCGCTTTCTAGTTCTCAGGCTTTCAGACACTGCTGTCAGCTGGGGTCACGGCCCGCGGAGGCAGTATTTCAATGCCCTCCCATGTTTTCATTAATTCTTTAAAAACCTTACACAAACATTGTTGTGCATATTAGGTTTTGCAAACCTTTGCCCTTATGCTTTTTTTTTTCTTTTGCAAAATCCTAAATTTGGTGCTTAGTCTAATTTGACCTCGAAATATATCATCTTTTAAATAAATACAAGACTTGACAAGGTCCAGAAACTGGTGCTGAAATGGAAGTCAGGATCCTCTCCAGTTTTCTGAGGCCAGGTCAACAGAACTACAGTTAGCCCGATAACTCAAGGGGGAAATAAAACACTCTATTTTGGGGAAGGAAAATAAACTTTCGAAGGGACTATCTATTTGGGGGGAGGGGAGATCTACAAGATCTCAATGAGTGTTACCCGAATTCATCTGTCCAAATCGTTTGAGGTATTTCCTGGAGTCTGTTTCACCTTGGGCTATAAAGATCAGCCCCAATGTCATGATTTCTTGGTCATAGACATCCAAGAAAATTGAAATGATTAGCAGGAAGTGGACTAATTAAACATGACTCCAAGATTCAAGAAACTGCTCCTGCCTCCAACTAACCATGATACTTTGTTCAAATCTCTAAATAACCTCAGCCCCTTTCGCTTGCTAGTCTGATCGTGGGGACAATGATAAAATTCCAGTAACACGTCCACCATTTTTGTTCATCTACAGTAAGTGAGAACTATGTGAATATCAAACGTCATTGCCCTAATGGTGGAATCGGTTTTTACAAGAAAATAAACGTGTCTTACAAAGCAAAGCTTCGACATATAACTTTTATTAGTTGTTATGTTTTGAAGGAAATTTTACAGAGCAAAATTTCTAAGCCATTCGCCTCATTATTTCCACAGAAACCACAAGGGGAATTAAATAAGAGTGCTGAGCAGTTATACAAAAAACTCACATGGAAAAATAGCAGCTTTGTAATGAATTTCCTGAGGATTGCAGCACTGTAGAGATGACAGAAGAAAGCGTTTTAAAAGTGGGGCTGAACCAAGCAAAATTAATGAAGATACTGACTCTTGGAACCAATAAAGTGTATGCATATCAGTAGATTCCTATGAGGGCCAGGTTCTTTACCCCAATTATCTACGAATCTCAAACATAAATTCATAGTTCCGAGACAATAATTGTTTAGAATAAAGACTGAGAGGAGAGCCCTGGCTGGTGTAGCTCAGTGGATTGAGCAGGGGCTGCGAACCAAAGGGTCGCTGGTTCGATTCCCAGTCAGGGCACATGCCTGGGTTGCAGGCCAGGTCCCCAGTAGGGGGCGCATGAGAGGCAAGCACACATGGATGTTTCTCTCCCTGTCTCTCCTTCTCTTCTCCTCTCTCTAAAAATAAATAAATAAAATCTTAAAAAAAAAAAAAAA
>VMDR010029027.1:0-12915 GCA_007922815.1 Macrotus californicus | reverse complement strand
GGAAGCTAGGTCAGCTCGAGGCTCAGGAAGGTTCCAGGGCTGTGCCAGAAACAGCGGCCCCAGCAGGGCAGGGACCTATGGGAAACTGTGGGTTGTGGCTTCATGTCTAATAGGCCCATCATCTACACATTCCATTGTGGCCCCTTCCTGGGTTTTCCAGAAGGTTCTAGCATTTTCTGCACAAGGTGGGGATCATAATGCTGCGGTTTCCTGGGATGAGTGCCCTCCTCTGTGTTCACAGGTAGGATCAGACCTCTCTAAGCCCAGGTCCTCAGGGCACCCAGAGAAAACCTTTTTCGTGGGGTGTGTTTGAAAGTGATTTCTCATGTGCAGAGACCCACTGAGCCTTCCAAGGCCACAGGCCTAAGAATGTTTCAGACTCTGTGGAAGCCAAAGAAACTTTTCCAGTGTGCCGAGCTGTGTGAACAGGCTGCGAGCGTCCCTGAAGCTCGTGGTCCAGAGATTCTCCTTTCATTCATTCCGCTTTCTATTCCCCACCCCACCCCCCCATAAGATCCCTTCAATCGGAACAGCCTGGTCGTGACTGGAAGCTTCCATCCAGCTGGGAGAGTTTAGAGGGAGGTAAGGAAACCACCTCTACCAACAGGGGATCTCAAGCAGAGCAGCCCTGTCCCAGAGTCCTGCAGATCTTTTAGGGCCAAATGGCTTTTTATGTTTTATTTATGCATCATTTATACAGTGCCCATGACCCATCCCCACCCTAAGACTAGTACCTACACTGTCGGGGAACCTGCTAGGAGAGGACCGAAGAGGGACACAGGGTGATGCTTGGAGTCTGGCCGTCCTGTCTCCGGCTCCGTCTGTCTGGCCATCTGTCCTGCAAGGCCGCTCACACTGACCTGCCACAGCCCTCCCTGCGTCAGAACCCTGGAGCAGGTGGCATAAGCGGTAGACTGCCCCTTCTCCCAGCAATTCAATGGCAAATGCAGCAAGTGCTCTAGGGCTGCGCTGAGCAATCCAGTCACCCGTGGCCCCATGTGGAAACTGAGCACTTAGAATGTTGGTGGTGCGGCCTGAGATGTACCGTACACAGAAAACACGCACCAGGTTTTGAACACTCGGGATAAAAAGAGGGCTTGAAGTCTCGTGAATAATGTTTTTTCTTGCTTACATTTTGAAGTGATACTATTTTTGATATATTAGGTTAAATCAAATATGTTAACCTTTAGCTCGCCTGTTTCTTTTTCACTTTTGTTCATGTGGCTTCTAGAAAACTTGAAATGACCTACGTGGTCTGCAGGGCACTTCCCTAGGACAACGCTACTCCAGAAACTCAGAATCTCCAGTGTGGTGGGAGGGTCCGGAAAGATGCTGAAGGGGAAAGTGGAGCGAAGATGAGGTCAGGGGAGGATCTCATCAGAGAGGGAGAGGAGGGCTTTTTGCTTTGGCAGATACTGTTGAACTCACCCGCAGCCCAGCTGGGCCAGGGCAGCAAGGCTAACTGGCTTTTATCAGGTGCCTGTTTCAGATGAGGTGTTCGCGCCAGGCAGCCTTTCTGTCTGCCAAGGCACATCAGGGTCAGGAACTGGGAAGCTGTGATGTGATCTGTCTCCAAGCCCTTCAGCCCTCCAGGAGAGGGCCCTGCGTTTGTTCTGCAAGTCACTGGTGCAGACAGCGGCCAACACAGAGGCATTTTTGTATCTGAGCAAAAAGCCCACTAGTAACAGCTGCCGCTTCAATGCTGTGGAGCTATCCAAGGCGCTTACTGTCTATTCAGTGTTCTCAAAAATCCCATTCAGTTGGTTTAATTACAGCTTGCATTTCACAAATAAGGAAGCAGAGCCCCCAAGGGATTATAGCCGGCAGAAAGTCGCCCCGGTGAGTCAGGAAATCAGGATTTGCCCCACATCCCTGTGTCTGCCCCCCGACCCGCCATGCTCCACCTTGTTCCACCCTCTTCTTGGCACCGGGGCCCCACGCCAGCTGCTGGCTGGGCTCGCTCCACAGCTGGCTGCTGGCTGGGGCAGGCTTTCCTGGAGTCTGCTGGCTGCTCTTAACCTAACAAGCACAGCCCTGCGCCTTGGGCTGTGGAGTGAAGGAGACGTACCCAGCAGTGGCTCTCCAAGGCTCTCTGCGGGCTGCAATGCCCAGTCCCCTGCGCTCTGTCCCTTCTGTCAGTGTCAGGCGGTCCCTTAGGGTCTGAGCGGGGGGTCAACAGGGCTAGTGGGGCCTTTGCCTTTAGTCCAGTCCCCTTGTTTTCTGTTTCGTCCTGGCAGGTCCCATCTGTTATTTAGATCTTATAAACAGCGGCAGCTAGGGTGTGACTTGGGTGGAGACCTGGAGCCTGTACCCCACCCTGCAGGGGAAAAAAGGCTTCTTCAATTCATTTTTTCACTTGGAAGCCTCGAGCTGTTTAGAATGCCAATTAGGCAGCAGCTGCTGGGTTTTTCCTTTCCCGATCCCAAGACGGCCTGTCTGATTTTCTGCGCCTGTTGACTTAAGCTCTTACAGGAGGTTGGGTGGGGCGGGTGTGGCAGGACCACAGCGCCCTGAACTGGGCTGGCCACTGCTCTGCCGGAGCCTGTGGGTGGCGAGTGGGCGAGGTCCCACCAAAGGGCCCAACCCTGCTCTGTTTCTTCCCAGACTCAGGAGTTCAAGGTAAGAGGAAAGCTGGTTCCCTGCCAGAGGGAAGTCCAGCTGGCCAGTACCAGAGGAAGCCCCCAAACTAGTGCCGAACAGATTCCCCAGAAGCGGTCCTAGGCCTCTTGGCTCCTGCAGAGCCTGGGTCTCTGCACCAGGCACCTGGCACCTCTCACATGCTGCCTTAGAGATTACATCCGCTCTGAGGTGCTGTGTCCTTGTCAGTGCCTGGGGTTACAGTGCCCGCCCAGGGCTCTGGGGAGGGTGGCACTGGGCACAGCACCTGGCACACTGGGAGGGCTCACCGATGCCAGCCTTCACCAGCTTCCCTTTTAGGCTGAGGCACAAAATCAGAAAACACTCAAGCACTTCAGTTCCTGAAGACTTGAAAGCAACTTGTAGGAAGACCCAAATAGATGAGAGAGCTTTCAGTTTTATCAGCCGAAGGGTGGTATCCGAAGCGGGTTTTAAAAGCTGAAAGCATTATAAAATGGACAATGCATGTTCATACATACTTTTTAAAAGCATTACAAGCATTTAAAAGCATTAAATGACCACACTAAAGCCAGGTGGGCTTGTCAGCAGACAGATGAGAAACACCCCAAAACTCCCCCTCCAGCGGTCACCACCAGTATTAAAGCTCCTTGATGTGTGGCCTTTAGCTCCTTTTCGTGTGTGTGTGTGTGTGTGTGTGTGTGTGTGTGTGTGTGTGTGTCGGGGCCAGCAGGGGCTGTGGTTCTAACCCAGTTAGTGAGAGGCACAAAGGCTCTTCGGGTTTTTGCAGCTGTGCCTGGGGTTCGTGCACCTGACCGGGGAGAGATGGAAACGGGGTGTGAGGGGCCTGCAGTGAGAACAGGGGTGACAGGGAAGGGATGTCATGGCCTCTGGCCTCTCCCTGCCTTGGGACCAGGCTTGAGTTTCCTCCAAGGAGAGGAGTAAGAGCCACAGTGAAAAGGAGCCGTCTGTGTGACAGACTGTGTGAGCCCGCACACAGGCAGTTCTGCCTTGGCACCTCAGTGACAAGTGTGGCACAGAGCTTGGGGACAGTGTCGGCACTGTCAGCCATGGTGACAGGGATGGTTCTTTAAGGGTATGTTTTTGGTGCCCTCCACCAACGATGGCTTACTGCAGAAAAGCTGAGCGGAGCACGCCAAGCGGTTCCTGTGGCCAGGACGTGGACACCCCTTTGGGTTCGCTCGGAAGGGGCGGGAAGACTTTTAAAGGGGGCTCAAGCCCTGCTGTTTGGCAAGGGAAGCTCAGTATCATTGGGATTTGGGCATATAAGTGAACATGATGTTCATTTAAACAAACATGGAGTCATCTGTTGGTGTTACTTTGTAAGCAGGATGAGCCATATTGATTTTAAATGAAATCCACAGAGTGCATTCCAGCATCTTAGAACCATGGCAAGAAGGTAGGATGTGAAGCAGCTCCCCAGTGGTCTTCAGGTTCTCAGCTGTGAGACCCTCTGCGTATTCCAGGATGGCTGGCTGGCTGCCTTTCACTCCTCAGAACGCCATCCTTCCCTGGCAGGACGGAGAAGGAAAATAAACAGAAGGCCTACCCACAGCAGCTTCTTACGTCTAATTTGATACCCAGCTGAGCTGACAATTCGAACTCAACAAATCCCACATTGCAAAAGTGGGCCAAGTCGCTCGGCACCCAGAGCCACAGCTTACCTCCTTCGGGAGCTGCGGTATGATGGTCCAAGGACCTTGGGTGTGTGCCAGGCTCCGAGAGAAGCACACTTTCTTGTGGAAAGCAAAGGCCACAGCCTGGACTCCATCCTTATCCACATGTCCAGAGTTTCAGTGCCACAGAGGAGGAAGATCAAACTACGGAGGCTTCCACACTCTCCAGGGGATGACGCTGTCTTGCAGGGTGCCTTGGGAGAGTTCCGTTGTACATTATGTCCCTCCTGAACACAGTGCCTGTGAGTGATGCTCCCAAGAGATTATCAGATGAGAGGAGATTACTGGCTGGCAGGTGCTGCGGGGACCCCTTGCTTTAGATAAGTCTTTGCCTTGGAAACTCCTTGGCCTTGAAATTCTTCAAGGGTCCAACCTCTTGTTCTCTCTGGATGGGCCTTCCTCCCTCAATTAGAGAAAGTCTCACCATTTCCCCAGAACATTTGATTTCCTCTTCTTCATACCAGAAATCTTCATGATCACAGGTCAAGATGTTCTGTCCTCAGGCATCAATGCCACTTTCAGAGAGACAGTATTTAAAAACCGAAGACAGAGCAGAGCACGGAACAGCTGCAGATTTCATTCATTCATTTATCGTTTTCCTTCACTGAGCACCTAGAGGATTCCTTCTGGACACTGCCATCTCCACTGCCACCACCTCGTTCGAGCCACCGTCCTCTCCGGGTTGAACCAGTGCAATTGCTTCTTAGTGGTTCTGTTTGTTCCCGTTCTTCCTTTCTCCACTCTCATCAAAGTGATCATGAAAAGAGCACACACACACACACACACACACACACACCAAATGTGATCTTTTTTCTCCCGCTCCCACTGAAAGTCGTTGACTGTCTTCCCTCTCCGTTTGCTTGCTCATGGGGGGAACACGAAACCCTTCAAGATCCTGCCGGCCGTGGCTTTGGGCCTCTCCCACCTCAGCCCCTCCTCCCTTCCATACTGTAGTGACCCTGGCTATCTCTCAGGTCCCCCGGCGTGTACGAGTCCTCTTCTCCCTCCTTCAGGTCTTTGCCTGGACTGTCTCCGTCCTCTCCCTCATTACCTAAAAGTAACATCTTTACCCCTGATCTCAGCTCACACATCACTTCTTCATCTTTCACAGCCTCCAGGCTTGACCGATGTCCTTGAACTGTTCTCTCAACTTGGCAATTCCTTCCACATCATTCATCAGAGTGAGTGCTTGATCAGTGTCACTCTCCCCAGGGGATTATAAACTGCAGGAGAACGAGGACTCTGCCTGTTTTGCTTACCATTATATTCTCCGTGCCTGGCCCAGGGCCTAAGACAAAAGTGCTCAATAAATATTTGTCAGATATTTGAATAGATATGTAGTCTACCGACACCTGGGAGAAAAAAAGATCTCTACTTAGTCCCCAAAGCCCTCTTCAAATGTCGTCCTCATTGTGAAGTTTCCCTGTCTAATTCCCCCTTCTCTCTACGCTGAGATGAATAAATCCCTTCCAGCGCGTGCCCTCAGCATGCTCTGTGTTCCGTAATAACCCCTTGTTGGGCTTTGGGAAGAAGACCGGTCTGACCTCATCCATACCTTGGAACGGGGCAACTTCACCTGGATGCCTGTGTCCATTTCCTAGGGCTGCCACAACAGGGCACCACAAACTGCCTTAAACAACACAAGGTATTCTCTCACAGTTCTGGAGGCCAGAAGTCTAAAATCAAGCTGTCAGCAGGTCCGTGCTCCCTCTGAACACATAGAGGAGAGTCCGTCCTTGCTCTTCTGGCTTCTGGTATTTTCTGGCAATGCTCGGTATTTCTTGGCTTGGTAGATGCATGACTCCAGCCTCTGCCTCCATTGTCACATAATCATCTTTTTTTTTAAGGTCACTAGTCATATTGGATTAAGGATTCCTTCTACTCCAGGTGACCTCATCTTAACTAATTATATCTGCAACCCAGATAAAGTCACCTTCTGAGCTAATGAGGGTTAGGACTTGAACACACCATTTTAGGGGACACAACTCAACCTACAACAAGCATAATCAGTAACTCAAACTCAGGCCCCAGGTTGCCCTCAGTGTCTTTTCCCCAAACCCACTTGCCCCCATGTATTCTTCATCTTCATCGGTGGCCCCTTGGCCCATGTAAAGCAGAATAGAGAGTCGTCCTATTGTCCCGCCTCTTCCCTTTCTAATTATTCATGAAGTTCTATTGGCTGTCTCTGCAACATTTCTCTTATTCATCCCCAATGGCTCTGTTTTAGCTCCTTCATCTTTATCCTGGACAGTTGTGGGAAGTGAACTGGTCTTTCCATCTCCTGTCTGAATCCCTTCCGATTTATCCTCCATGTCGCGTCATGACAGTTGTATGTAACACACAAACATGCCTGTCATACCATGTCTAAGACTCTTCAAAAGCTCTGCTCTGAGCACACAGTGGCCCAAATGCCTATGCACGGCACGTGAGATTTTATCATCTTGCCCTTACTCTCCAATTGCAACTTTCTCCAATCGTTTTAAACTATTTCATGTCCTAAACCTAGAAAATGATTTTATGCTGTTGAGCTTACAGTAGAGACATTTACTGCTCATGGAAGAGCCATGTGTTCCTGTGCATTTCACAGCCCAGTGAGGCATGTGATTAGTTCTAGCCAATGTGCTGCGAATGGGCATTGTATCTATCACCTCTGTGCTGAGGTATTTAAGAGCCAGTGTATTGCCTTCCAGCTTTTTGTTTCCTGCCATGGCAGCTTGGAATCCCCACGTTCTGGATGGTACTGAGATAAATGTATATAGCCTCTGCTGGCCTGAGTCCCCAAGTGACAGTGTAGAGCAGAGCTCTGCCCCCGATCCTTCCACCCACCCTGCAGCCAGCATTTGACGTGTGGTTTGAGTGGGAAAAAAAAAAAACCCTTAGTTATATTAAGCTACTAAGACTTAAGGTCCTTTTGTTACCTCAGTATATCTTGGTCTATCCTGACTCACACAGTACTTCTGTATAGGCTGCTCTCTCTGCCTGCCCCACTCGGTCTTCTGCTCCCTTCCAGCCCTGTGGTTTTCATTCTGTGAAACTGATCTGATCTGTTACCAAGCAGAGTTAATTACTCCATCCTGGGCTCCCACCACACCTTGTGTGTAATGCCAACATCGTCCTATTGCCTGCCATCACAGTAATTTAATGTCCATTGAATACAGAAGACTAGATGGTAGGCACCCTAAGGGCAAGGACCGAGTGTCATTCAGCTACAAAGTGTGTATCCCCAGCACCCCACAGGGTGATTGGCACAAAGAGGGCACCCAATCCAATAAATGATGGACGAGGGAACTGACTGAGCATAACCTGTACAGGCTGCCAGCGGAGGGTGGTAGAAAAGGCCTCAAGGAACATGAAAACCCTCTGTAGGCTCAGAAACAATCAGACTCGATGATAGAAAGTTTGAGCTTATGTAGAGTTCAGAGTAACATTGGCCTATATTATGTGTATGACTGGGGCCCCAGCAAATGAGAGGATTCTGGAAAATAACACTGTCACATGTGCAATCAGGAAGAGGGGTTTAAAAGGAAATCCAGAAATTACTTTTAACTCACAAGTGAGTGCCCGAGTGTGGAGTTACAGGGCACCCCGTTAGCAGAAGGAAATGCTTTAGGAAGCAACACTGGACCGGGTGACACAGACTGAATGGTTATCAAACAGCAGTCACACATGAAGGACACACTGGAAAAGCATGAAACAGGGATTCTAAACAAAATGCAACTTTTTCTGTCTGTCTGTCTCTCTCCCTATCTATAATCTATCTTCCCTGAGAGCAGTGGAGGCAGATCCAAGTTTTCTGGGGTCCCTCGTTGTCTCTTTAAATTTTATTTTATAGTGGCAGAATCCTCTACTCCCAGTGATGTCTTGGGCAAGCCAATGGACTTCCTGTCATGTTCAGGCAATAAAAAAAATCCTTTGAGTTGCCAAAAATAGCCTCACTTCAGATCTTAGCATTCCAAGTCCCAGGTAACAGTTAAAACTCTGAGACTGAGTTAGCCTGAGACCTGCCTCGTGCTGGAAGCCAGCCCTGGGAAAGGGGCACGGTCCTTTTCCTCTCCTCCCCTCTGCTCACCACCTCCCCTTGCTCACTGCTGTTTTCCTCTGCTCCTGGAAAGAAGCCCAGAAAGAGAGGTAAGGGAATAATATAGTTCTCACATGGCTGGGTGGCCTAAGCCCTTTGGGCCGGCAGCTGGCCTCTGTGGGGTGGCCTGGCAGATGATGAAAGCTGGCCCTGTTAAGGGCTCTGCCGAGACCTCCAGCTGGGCCCCAGTCTCCTGTGGTTCCCTTGACCGGGGCTGAAGGTCTCTGTCCCTCTGGGTGGTCTCACGTGACTCCTTCCCCAGCTCCTGGGATTCCAGAGGTGGAATGGCCAGTCCTTCCTGCTAAGGTCTTCTGTCCATGCCTACAGGCCCCAACACCACCCCACGCTACCCCACACCTGCTCCCTTTCCCACAGGCCCACATCTGCTCCTGGAACACTCCCCTTGCTCTGCCACCAAAGTGGTATGCATCACTAACATTTAAATGTCACTTAACAAGCCCTGGACAGATAGCTCAGTTGGTTGGAGTGTCTTCTCGATACACTAAGGTTGCAAGTTTGATTCCCAGTCAGGGCACCTACAAGAAACAACTAATGAATACATGAATAAGTGGAACAACAAATCGATTCTTCTCTCCCCGCCATCTCTCCCTCTAAAATCAATAAGTAAAAGTAATAAAATAAAATAAATGTCTCTTACAGTGTTCCAGCCCTGTCCTATGTACTTTATGTTCATTATCTCAATTAATGCTCACACCACCTACAAGTAGGTAAATCTGGTGGGCCATATCCATGGATGTTTATTTTGAAACTTCTGTCTTAATTTCTGTTGTCACAAAACACTGTAAGCACATTTCACTTGTCACTGATTTTTATTGCAGACACAGACACTGAGAGACTGAGGTTTTATCACAGTTTGTCACCATGAGGCTTAGGGCGAGTCAGCAATGTCTCCGCAGTGAACTCATCAACACCAAGCTTCTTTCTTGCACTAAAATTCTGTAGGTGTTTAGGATGGGGGTGAAAAATGCTAGTTAGGACCTAGGGTATGGACAAGCCCAGATGGTCAGATATAAGCACCCCTTAAAATTCTTGAGCATATTGAGCCTTTGATAAAATGGTATTTAAAATGCTCTGAAATGTAGATCGTTACCATTGCTTCTTTTATAGCCCTCGTGAACAGTCTCAATAAAAAGTGGTTTCAGCACGTGGTTTTCAAGAACCTTAAAAACACTTGTCCCTCTGACTCATTAACTCCACTGCCAGAGATAATTTCTAAAAAATAATCAGAAGCATCCACAAAGATTTGTGCATAAGAGAATAAATCACAGTAGTTTTTAGAGCAGTAAAAAGTCGGAACAACTCACTTTGCTCAATTTCTGTTCACATGACAAGGTCTCAAACTGAGCTAAAAAAAGTAGTGCTTTCTCTCCTTTCCCTGCCTTTATTTCTTACCTCTGTGAACAAATCCAAAAGGCAATGGAGGGGAAAAAGGAGAGACTTTTTTCAGGTAAACAGTGTGCAAACCAGGGAGACATAGCCTGGGGCGAGAAACAGAGTGCGCTTCCCCAAAGACAAAGGGGACACTTGTTTTTTTATGCCGAAAGTTCCTGCTCAGGTTCTTTAATCAGGTCCATCTTATGTAAATGAGGCATCTAAATTAGTACAGTCCCGATTGGTCTGAATTTTGCAATTCTGATTGGTCAGTATTTCGCACCCTGATTTGTTGTGGTGACGCAGTTCTGATTGGATGGGGCGGGTCTCAGTCCTTGGTTGAAAGATGAAAGGAGGAGCTCCTTCATAAAGGTATAAAGGAGTGGGACACAGCGCTGGGGGGCCAAGAGGTCGGTCAGAGATTCTTCCTGGTCTTCAGAGTGCACGGGAAGCCCCTCCCTGCAGGTGGCTGCTAGAATCTTATCATTTATTTATTTATTTATTTTTAAAGATTTTATTTGTTTTTACAGAGAGAGAAGGAAGGGAGAAAGAAAAGGAGAGAAGCATCCATGTGTGGTTGCCTCTCACCCACCCCCAACCGGGGACCTGGCCCACAACCCAGGCATGTGTCCTAGACTGGGAATCAAACCAGCAACATTTCAGTTCACAGGCTGGTGCTCAATCCACTGAGCCACACCAGCCAGGGCTGGAATCTTATTATTTATAAAACTTGAGCCCTCGATTGACCATGGGGAGTCCATCGCAGCAGGTAAATAAGTTCTTTCTCAGGGTTCACATGAAACAAATCTTTCTTCTTGGAGTCTATGCATCGGAACACTCATCACCTCCTGATGTTATGTTTATTGGTTACTTGTTCACCTTCTGTCTCCCATCTTGGTTGTTAGCTCCACAAGAGAAGTCAGGGCAGATACAAGTTTTGTGGGGACTAAAGACACATCTAAATCTGGGGTAATTTTTAAGTATAACAATAACAAATAAAAATATAACATTAGGCATGAAAATGAACGTTGATTTAGAATGAAAAGAACAAGTCTTTGGAAGACTTCTCGTTAGCCTCACAGTGAATCTGCCTGAGAGAGGTTCTGTTTTGTTCAAAGATGTATCTATGATGTAGAGCAGTGCCTGGCATGCCGTAGGTGTTTAGGAAACACTTGTGCAGTAAAAGAGTGACCAAGAATAGAGAATTGGTTTAATGAATGAACAAAAAGAGGTGTAAATAGTTCCATAACTTGCCTCCAAATGCAGTGGGTAATGGGAAGAACTGGGCTGAACTTTGCTGTGTTCTTCCTTCCTCTCTGGGTTCGTGGCTGCCCAGCTAGACTCCATTCCCAGCCTCCCTTGCAGCTAGGTGTGAGCACAGGATGCAATTCAAGCAAGTAGCTGTGAGCAGAAATCATGGTGCCCCTTCTGAGCCTGAGCTGGGAGATCGTGGGAGTGCCTCCTCTCTTCCTTCTACCTGCTGCTTAAAACCAAATGTGGTGGTGACTCAGTTTGACAAGCTCCTGAAGAGGACAGTGGAGCACAACTTAGAAAAAACGAGGGTTCCTGAATTACTGTACAGAGCAGGGCTGCTTTACTGACTGGCACAGTCCATATCTGGATCATTATGTGACAGGGAAATCATCTTTGTTCTGTCAGTCATGGTATTTGGGGGCCTCTTTGTTACAGCAGCTTAGACTTACACTAACTGATACAGTCTTTAATACCAGGCTCTTTTCATTGTGCTATCCTGCCTCCTAGCAACACTAGAAATAGGGACTTACTTACAGTCAGGCCTGAGAGATGCCTTGTGGCTTTCCCCTGGCTGTTCCTCATACCTCACCTCCCTGGTAATAATAACAACAGCTAAGTGTCAGATACTGTCCTCAGTGCTTTCCATGAAATGGCTCCTTTAATTCTCATCTTTTACGTAGAGAATTTCATGATCTCCCTTTAAAAGATGAATAAACTGAGGAATAGAAAGTTTAAGGAACACAGCTAGTAAGTGGGAGAGCTAGGATTTAGACTGATGCTGGTTGGTCCCATAGCCAGGCACCACGCTGTGTTCTTCTGACCCTCTCGTTCTTTCCTCTGCTTGCTCCCCATCCTTCGGGCCCTCAACACTCCCTGCTGTGAACAGGCCAATGGGAGCACCAGGTGTTCATAAAAAAAAGAAGTTCCTGCCTTTCCTTCTCTGTCAGTAGTTCTACATTTATCTCTTTGGTATCTTCACATGTTGTGAACTCTAGCATTTGAGGACCGTCGTTTGGTGCGTATGAGGCCAGCGTTCCATCAGCCACACTGGGCACCTCTGAGAGAGCCCTGAACGCTGAGCCAGAGGGTCAGTCTCTGGGTCTGGCTCTGGCTCTGGCTCTGGCACAGGTTTTTGTGTGACTTTGACCATGGCATTCCCCTCTGTAAAGTGACAAGCATAGATGGTCTGTAAGGTTCTTCATAACTCTGAAATCTGCGATCTGTGATTCTTTCCTTCATCAGCCCACTATCTGCCTGCTGGTCTGCCTTTTTGCAGGATGCCAAAGAGCAACGTTCAGCTCCATATTTGGGGTCTGGGAGGGGCAATATGTGGCTTGGCTGGATTCAGAGATACAAAAGGAGAGGATAGGTCAGACTCTGCTGGTCTCCTGGCTGGTTTTGCTGTCCACAGGCTCAAATGTCTCCCAGACATGCACATGTAAATGAAACAGGATTCAAGGGTAATGGTAGGTGCTGGGAAGTTTCCAGGCTTGAGGGAGAACCTTGAACCCAGCTGACCTACTGGTGATGTGATCTCCAACCTGGAATCCCAGTTTACCTGCTCCTTGAGGTAGACTGCCCTCCAAGAGGCTAACACATGAATTTATCTCCTGTGGGTGAGGAGAAGAATTTGAGGATGTGTGAATGAATAAATGAGAGATAAGACATTTCTCTTCCTGCCAATGTCTTGAACAATCAAAGGCAAAAGACACTAGGCTCTCCAGATGGCTGAGGTGGATCACCCATCACCACTCCATGTCCAGCGGGTCATGGCTGGAACATGCCAGGATACAGGAGGCTAGGGAAAGCCTTCGATTCTGGCTGCCTGCTAAAATGGGACGTTCCTTCCTTCCTGATTTGACCATAGTTCCCCTTCTGCAAATTACTTGCACAAAGCTG
>VMDR010029026.1:0-12913 GCA_007922815.1 Macrotus californicus | reverse complement strand
ATTCATCTAGGTTTCTCCATCTTCATATGACAACCACTGTTTCAAAATAAAGGCAAAATAACTAGTCAACATGCAGCTATTATCCTGTGTTTCAAAATAACTGATCAGGATTTTAGCCTCTGCTCTAAAACTATTTCTTAAACTTGAAGAGTCACTAAAAATCTTTAGGGCTTTTTAAAAATTATGAATAGTTGGCATTAGATATTTTCTACCATTGCTTCAGAGACTACAAATCAGTTTTAACCTCCTTGAGTTTAGGTTTCTTGTTTGTCCATTTCACAACTGTATTAATTTATCTTGTGGGACACCAATGCATATAGTTGATGTATAATAATTATATGTTCAGCAAAATTATTAAATAGACCCCTATATTTGACACAGGCCTAGCCTCTAGTGGTTGATCAATAAATATCTGTTGAGGAAATTAAAGTACCTGAAAGGAGCCTAGAAGGGTGGGATAACTAACCACTCATTTTCATTCACCAACGTGAAGATCAAGTGTTACATTCTTATTTGAGTTGGCTTATGCTAATTAAAATAGTAAATTTCCCAAGAATTTAATTTTTTTCTACTGCACCTAGAAAAGACTTACACCCAAAATGGTCAAGTTAACAAATACACATCTTTGAGGTCTTTTTAATTCTTTCTGGGTTAGTGCACAAAGTGGTAGCCTGGGAGACAGAAAGTGTGCATTTGGGCATCAAATAGTTTTATTGCAAAGAACAGTGTGATAATTACTTAACCTTCACCTACAATTTACAGAGTGACACAAAAGTAGGTTTCCAGTTTTTCATATGAAAAATAATACAATAATTAAGAAATAACAGTGCAAGAATAAACTCTGTGTTTTGCATACTCACAACTGTAAACCTACTTTTGCTCAACCCCTTATATCCAGTTCCTTATTAAGGTGTGAGTTTTGCTATTATGGAAGTGTAGTAGACCACATCTCAAGTGTCTCTTAAGTGAGAATACACTGAGCAAAAAACAGAAGGAAGTCATTGTTCTTGCAGTGACACTTAACAACCAACTATGTTTAAAAAAAAGAAAAACCAACTACATTACACTCCTGAAGACTGACGTGAGATGGTTTGCTTCATAGACTGTCAAGTTAGATACCTGGCAGTGCAATATTAGCAGAGAGAAAAAAAATTAATCAATACAACAGACTATAAAACTCATAAACAGAAGCATGCCTCTATGGAAATAGTGTGTGAAAAAGTTACAGAAAAAAAGACGTTGCAGGGGAAAACTGGACTGACTAGTCAATAAATGATGCTCAGATAATTAATTACTTAATTTTGAAATTGGATTTTTTTGAATATCATACATAAAAATCAATTCCATACATATTAAAGATTTAAACTTTAAAAATGGAAAAAATTAAAATTTAAGAATAGAATTTGAGCCCTGGCTGGTGTGGCTCAATGGATTGAGCACCAGCCTGCAAACCAAAGAGTCACTAGTTCGATTCCCAGTCAGGGCACATGCCTGGGTTGCAGGCCAGGTCCCCAGTTGGGGGTGCTCTAGAGGCAACCACACATTGATGTTTCTCTCCCTCTCTTTCTCCCTCCTTCCTCTTCTCTAAAAATAAATAAATAAAATCTTTTTGGAAAAATAATAAAATTTGAGAAAACTTTAATAATCAAGAAATTTTTGGAGACAAACCATAATGGAAACAATTAAATAATTCAACTGTATTGATATCAAGTATTACTTTTTATTAAAAGATCTCAAAGAGACAGGAAAAATACAAGCCACAGACTTGAGGACAATGTTAAGGTATATAACCAACCAATGTTTAGTAGCCATAACATATAGAGAACTCCCATGAATCAAAAAAATAGAAATAGTCAAATAAACTCATCAAAAAATGGGCACAGAGCATCAGTAAGGTTTTCACATAAGAGGAAACACAATTAAGAAATAAACATATAGAAAGATTCTCAATCTCATTTATAAGAAGGGAAATGCGCAGTAAAATTACAATGAGACACTATTTCACATCCACCAGATTGACAAAAATTTTTAAAGAAAACTCCTAAGTGTGCACAAGGAAATGGAACAGCAGTAATTTTTCTATACTGCTCAAAAATAATTTGGCATTATATGCTATGACAATTGACATATACCCTGTGCAATATATCCATTGCATAAGAACATCAAGATACTTTGTTTGGAAGCTCTGTCCATTTTTGACAGTTGAAATTCCTTACTATAATTATGTTGCTGTCATTTAAATGTCATTTTTTAAATAAACTTATAATCTAGTAAGTAAACTGTTTTCCTGAGTTCTGTGGGCTGCTGTAACAGACTAATTGAACTCTGCAGAGTGGATCATGAGAACCTCTGATTTAGAGCCATTAGGTCAAAAGCACAGGTAACAACCTGGACTTGCAATTGGGCATCTGAAGTGGGGAAGGGGGACATGACACTTCCTCTAGGTAGAAAGTATCAGAATTGAGTTAAACTGTAGGACCTCCAGTTGGTGTCACAGAATTGCTTGATGTGTGGAGAACCCACACATCTGGTGTCAGAAGTGGTGTTGTAGCAGAATAGTGAGAATAAAGGAGACACACAGTATAAGTATGTTGCTTTTCCTTTAATGTATGTACATTCAAAAACTCTTAAAACCCAAATAATCTATTATAAACAGAAATAAAAATTCTTACACATTTCAGAAGAGAGATTACCTCAGTAATGGAAAGATGGCAGTTAGGGAAGGGTCTTCAAAGTTTTAGGAATGCTCTTTTTCTTAAGTTGGTTGCAGCTACACATGTGTTTGTCCCTTAACAGATATTTAGATCACATATCTCCTATATTCTTTTGTATGTATAAAATATTTCATGATATAAGAATAAAAACAAATTGATAAGAAAATATAAAGTCCTTGTAGAAGTACTAGCAATTCAAGAACTCAATTCAAGAACTCAAGAACTAAGTATCATTTCCCATATATAAAGAAAACATTCAGTTACATAGATTTTTTTATTGTTGTTCCTCAAAAAACTAAAAATGGAACTACATTTTGATCCAGCAATTCCACTGCTGGGATTATACCCTGAGAATCCTGAAATACCAATTCAACTACAGAGATTTTTGAAGGAAAAATGATGTGTTTTATAACCAAAAAGTGAAAACACAATCAAGAGTTCATTAAAATATTTTAAAGTGCTTAATTCAAAATTAGTTCCTCAAGTGACATGAAAATTAAAGTAATACATCGGGAGAAAGTTGGCAAAGGCCTATATGGCTAGAGATATATTTTGAGATATAAAAATATCTTAGTATTTTTTCCTTTACTGATTTTTCCCTTAAACAACCCCAACCAGCTCCCAACCCAATTCAATAAAATAGCCCTGGCTAGGTGGCTCATTTGGTTGAAGCACTGTCCAGTACACCAAAAGTTTGCAGGTTTGATTCCCAGTCAGTGTACAGAGCTAGGTTGCAGATTTGATCCCCGATTGGGGTGTGTATGGCAGCTGATTGATGTTTTTCTCTCTGATGTCTCTCTCTCTCTCCTTCCCCTCCTGTCTCTAAAATCAATAAATATATCTTCAGGTAAGGATAAATAAAGAAAAGCAAAAAATAGCAGATGTGCTTTCTAGCCCTTTTGTCACAGACTATTACTTTGGTAGCCCCTCCCCAAACAACCATGCTTACCATATTCTTGCCTGTGCCTCAGTCCCTCCCCTTCAATCAAGGATGGCTCTGTGACCTGCTTAGTGCTGTTTCAAGTCCTAAGCCTTAAGAAAGTCTCAAGCTTCCACTTTTGTGCTCTAGGGGAAGCCAGGTACTACATAAATCTGATTACCCTGAGACTGCCTCTCTGTTAGAATCCCAACCTAGCCGTGAGGAAAGGCATGAGAAAGAGATCTGAGGGACCTGGCCATCAGTCCCTGCACAGCATCAAGCCAACAATCAGTACCGAATTGCCAGTCATTTGAGTCAAGCATCTTGGAAATGACCCCTCTAAGAACTGCTCAGACTGATACCACATGGAACAGGAAGGTCCAGTTCTACCAAGTCCTGCCCAAATTGCAGAATCATGATCAAATCAAGAAAACAATTATTATTTTAAACAACTAGGTTTTAAGGTACTTTGTCATGTACCAATTCATAACTAAAACAAGATGCAAGATAGAAAAGATACTCTCTTCCTTGGAACATTTTTTGCCCCTAAAAACCTAAGTTTTTAGGAGAATGCAGAGGATTTTTGAGAGGGGATGAGAAAGGGACCTACAGACTTGATAGAGTGCCTTAAAAATAATGAAGAGAGTTTTGTCCAGATTAAAAAGATTCCCTTTAGGCTGGTAAAAAGAGGTGGTACTCTCTATCCCCCTAAATAGCTGTATACGGGGGGACCAAAAATGGAATTATCTTCTGGAGGGTGAGCACCTTGTAATACAGGCTTACCCCCCGAGGTGAGTATCCTAGGAACACATCTGTATCAGTGCACCAGCTGGAGTTGTTGTGAGAGGTTGGGCTTCAGGGAATTTTTTTGAAGACTCTCAACATGTTTGCCCATATCTTGATGGGTGATTTATGAGTGTAGTTGCCTACACTGCGTTGACTATTCAGCAGTTTTTGACCAAAAATGGCATGATGCCCCCTACCCCACCCTTCCTATTTACCTGATCTCACCCCAAGCAACTCTTACTTTTTGTTTCCCTGGTTAAAAAAAGTCCTCAAAGGGCTGGCTGTAGCAAGGTGGCAGGCTGCAAGGTAGGGGCTGACTTAAGGGGAAACAGAGACTCAGAGCTGACTGTGGACTGTGGTGGTTGCCATGGTGGGAGAAACTCCCAGTCTCACAGAGAGGTTGAAAAGTGGGCTAGAGATGAGCAGGGGAACTGCATTGTTCCCTCTCTGGCCCCTCCCCCACAAGCAGCTCCACAGCCAGCAGGGAGGGCTGCCCTGCCTGGGTGAATACCTAAAGCCCTGCCCCCTTATAACTTAATAGGGGCCCCAAACAAAGAAATAGGGCCAAAATGAAGGAACAGAGCAAAACCTCAGAAACAGACCTAAGCGAGGAGGAGATAGCCAACCTGATGGTGAATAAATTCTGATGGTGAATTTAAAGCCCTGGTAATCAAAATGCTCACAGAACTGATTGAGCATTGTTGAAAAATAAAAGATACCCAAAATGAAATAAAGCAAAATATTCAGGGAACCAACAGTGACAGGAAGGAAACCAGGACTCAAATCAACAATTTGGAACAAAAGGAAGAAATAAATATCCAACTGGAACAGAATGAAGAAACAAGAATTCAAAAAAGTGAAGAGAGGCTTACAAACCTCTGGGAAAACCTGAAAAGTTCCAATATCAGAATTATAGGAGTGCCAGGAGAAGAACACTAGCAAGAAATGGAAAACTTATTTGAACAAATAATGAAGGAAAACATCCCCAATCTGGTGAAGGAAATAGACTTTCAGGAAGCCCAGGAAGCCCAGAGAGTCCCAAAGAAGTTGGACCCAATGAGGAATACACCAAGGCACATCATCATTAAGTTACCCAATATCAAAGATAAAGAGAGAATCTTAAACGCAGCAAGAGGAAAGGAAAGAGTTACCTACAAAGGAGTGCCCATTAGGATATCAGCTGATTTCTCAAAAGAAACCTTACAGGCAAGAAAGGGCTGGAAAGAAGTATTTGAAGTCATGAAAGGCAAGGACCTACATCTAAGAATACTCTATCCAGCAAAGCTATCATTTAAAATGGAAGGGCAGATAAAGTGTTTCCCAGAGAAAGTCAAGTTAAAGGAGTTCAACATCATCAAGCCCTTATCATATGAAATGTTAAAGGGACTTATCTAAGAAAAGGAAGATAAAAAATATGAACAGTAAAATGACAACAAACCCACAACTATCAACAAATGAACCTAAAAAAAGAAAAACAATGAAAACAACTAGAACAGGAACAGAATCAGCAAAATGGACATCACATGGAGGGTTTTCAGTGGGGAGGGGGAAGGGAGGAATACAGGGGAAGGTACAGGGAAGAAGAAGCATAATTGGTAAGCATTAAATAGTTGGCGAGAGGTAAAAAATGGTATAGGAAACAGAGAACTCAAAGAACTTATATGTACAACCCGTGGACATGAACTAAGGGGGGATGCTGGAATGTTGGGGGATGGAGGGGAGATAAAGGGAGAAAAATGGGAAAACTATAATAGCATAATCAATAAGATATCCTTAATAAAAATAAACCCTCAAAGGGAAACGGTTTGCCAATGTGGAAGAGGTGAAACAAACAAACAAAAAACAGCAGAAGCACTGAAAGTCATCAAAATCAACAAGATCTGTTTTGAGCAGTGGAAAAAAAATGTCTCAATAGGGGTATTGCATCAAATGGAGAATACTTTGAAGGTGACTGAAGTTTAAACATGTAAGAATAAATATACACTTTTTAATAAATAAATTATTGCTTTTGGGGGGTTCCCCCTTTTGTACATGCAGAGACTGGCATCAAAAGAAGCTTTGCAAGTCATCCCCATGTCCCAAGCAGCACAAAAGCAACAGGAAGTCAACAGATCCAAAGAGGCCAAGTAGACATAAATGAGCCTCTCTTCCAAGCTTGGAACTTGTTAAAATTGGAAACAGAAGAAACCCCAAGATGTGCTCTACCTGTCTGATAGATTGAGTGCTCAGAGTCATAAACTGTATGATAGAAAGTATTTTAGCTGGCAAACTCCTATCACTAAAATTGTCCTTCCCTTTTCAGAAAAAAAAAATTTAGAAAATAATAAATTTGGGAAGATAGGAGCATTTAAAAACTCTCTTTTAGATTTATCAGGGTGTTCACTTTTTAAGTTATATAAATGTCTAATCACTGGGTTGTGCCCCTGAAAGTAATATAATATAGTATGTCAACTGTGATTTTAAAATAAAGTATGTCAAAACTCACTTTCCAGCCCTGGCTGGATAGCTCAGTTGGTTAGAGTGTCATCCTGATACGCCAAGGTTATGGATTCAGTCTCTGGTGAGGACACATACAAAAAGCAACCAATGAACACATAAATAAGTGGAAAAACAAATCAATGTTTCTCTCTCTCTCTCAAATCAATAACTTTTTAAAAAATCTTATTTGCTTGTCCTTTATCTTGTAGGTATTTTTATTTGGGGATAATTTAATCTCATCAGCATATCCTAGACTGCATTTTCTCCACTTTCTGCCAACTATCCTATTTGTAATACTTTTTCAAGCTGGTATCATCAGAGTACATAGATATCAGCTCTATCTTCCAAATCAGCAGGGAATTCTGTAAGCTTCTGTCTGTTGAGGGAGGGTACCGAAGAGGTTGGCCATGTAACTAACTTTGGCCAATGATATTAGCGAATATAATGCAAGCAAGCCTTTGACAGGCATTTGCACATTGGACCTTTTTGTTCTGAAATTCTGTGACAGCCAAATATGAAACCTAGTTATCCTATTAGAGATGTCTAATAGAAGAGAACCAAGCTTCAGTTTTCATCAGCCTCAGCTAAATTCCAGACATATAAGTAAGACCATTATGGATCAACCATTATGGATCAGATGACTGCTGCTGTATATGTGACCTCAAGTGAGACCAGCAAAGCTGCCAGTTAAGCTCAGGCCAAATTACAGAATCATGTGCAAATAAACTGTTCCTTTTTGAAGCCACTAAGTTTTTTTTTTAATGTAAAACTATTGACCACTTTTCACCAACTTACAATAAAGTAAGCAATATACAGTTGGGTAACACTCTGATCATTACAAAGTTAGTTATTCTGACTGCTCTGTTGAACCAGAAACATAAATACTGAAAAGATTCAGTCTACATGTAAGGAATGGGTTGGGTAAAATAAACAAAGCATGCAGATCAATAGTTTATGTTGAAAAGGTTTGTTCACTAATTTATACTACTAGATGCTAAATAGCAATATCTTTAATCACGTGATAAGTTTCAAGAACAAAGACATTTCATGAAGCATGGACTTTTAGTCAATACAGTACAAGCTTAGAGAATCTAAGACAGAGGCAGAGCAGGTGGAAGTTACAGTCACCTCCCAGCACCAAACTGGAATTACAACTATATTATAGAACAATCAACATGAATAACCAACTGAAGACCAGATGAACAGAGAAGTCTTATAACCAAGGATATACAGAAGCCACATTGAGACTGGTAGGAAGGGTGGAGGCATGAAAAGGACTGGCCCTGCACCCATGTACAATGGACAAGAATACAGAGGGATATCTCAGCTTCTAAGGTCCCCTCTAAGGAGTGTGGGGTCTCAACCCTACAGCAGACTCCCCAGCCTATAGCACCAGAGTGGGAAAGAGGAGCCCACCTAACATGTGGCTATAAAAATCAGCAGGGATTCTCTCCACCAGGGAGTGATAGAAGTATGCTAGAAACCCAGACACCCTCTTAAAGGGCCAGCACAAAAATCACATTCACAGCCACTCACCCTGGGCTCCAGCAGAGGGTGGGTTGCTCGGAGCAGACTAGAGTCATGTGAGGAGATACTGGGTTGTGTGGCTCTGGGGAGACAGCTGAAGAATCTGCCACCAGGGTTCCTGTGCTGAGTCCCTCTCCATGCTGTCCACAGGTACACCCATTCTTAGGTCAAGCACTCCCCTCCACAGGATATCCTGGGGAAATGCAATAGCCCCACCCTCCTGACTCCCTGTTGCCCAGCCCTGCCAAGCTCACACCTTGTGGAGGAGTCAGCTGCCTGGACTCATGATATAGAGGTCTGAGCAGAATCAGGGCATATCAGAGAATGATCCAATTAGCTCCTTAAGCAGCATATCCAAAGGGACATCTCAGTAGGCACTGGATGCTGCTGGGGCAAATTCTGTACTGTGTGGTCAGCACCCACACAGTAGCTTGCACACTGTGGTTCACAGTCAGCCAGCTTGAAGGTCAACCCCACCTACAAAGGGGCCAACAGAAATCAAGGCTCAACTACAACAGAAGGGCTCACATAACCCACACAAGGGACATTCCTGGAGCACCTTATTTGAGTTACCTGGGAGAATGCATTACAGGATATCCTCACAGGATACCTACTATATAACACCAACATACCAAGACTAGGAGACATAGGAGATCCAGCTAATATACTGAAACAAATACAGAGAGGCAGCCAAGAGAGGGAAACAAGGAAACATGCCCCAAATGAAAGAACAGGGGAAATCCACAGAAAAAGAACTAAGTGAAATGGAGGCAAGCAATTTACTAGATACAGAGTTCAAAACATTGGTTATAAGAGTGCTCAAGAACTTAGGGGAAGAATGGGTAAACTCAGTGAGATCTTAAACAAAGAGATAGTAAGCATAAAAGAGGGCATAGAAACCATAAAAAATAATCAGTGAGAAATAAGTAATACCATATCTAAAATGAAGAATACACTAGAGGGAATCAACACTAGATTAGATGAAGCAGAAGACTGAGTTAGTGATTTGGAAGACAAGGTAGGAAAAAACACCCTATCAAAGCAGAAAAAAAAATAATTTTTAAAAATGAGGCTAGTTTAAGGGACCTCTGAGACAATATGAAGTGTAACAACATCCACATAACAGGGGAAACAGAAGATGAAAGCCAGTAATAGATTGAGAACATATTTGAAGATATAATGACAGAACACTTCCTTAACCTTATGAAGGAAAAAGATACACAAATCCAGAAAATATCCCAAACAAGATGAACCCAAAGAGACTTACACCAAAACACACCATAATTAGAATGGCAAAGGTTAAATACAAAAAGAGCGTCTTAAAAGCAGCGAAAGAATGACAATTACCTACAAGGGTACTACTACCTTAACTGTTATCTGATTTCTCAACAGAGGCATTTCAGGCCAGAAAGGATTGGCATGAAATATTCAAGTAATGAAAAGCAAGGACCTACAAACTACTGTACCCAGCAAAGTTATCATTTAAAATTGAAGCAGAAATAAAGAGCTTTCCAGACAAAAAAAACAAACAAACAAAACTAAAGGAGTTTATTACCAGCAAACCAGTCCAGCATTACAAGAAATGCTTTAAAGAGACTTCTTTAAGGAGAAAAAAGAGAAACATAGTTATACAAAATTAAATTTCAATAAACATGTACCTATCAATAATCCCTGTAAATGTAAATGGTTTCAGTGCTCCAATCAAAAGTCAAGAGTAGTTAAATGCATGAGAAAACAAGACTCATTTTTTGCTGTCTACAAGAGACCCACCTAAGAATGAAAGATGCACAGAGACTGAAAATAAAAGGATGAAAAAAGATATTTCATGCAAATGGAAATTTTAAAAAATCTGTGGTAGCATTACTTTTATCAGACAAAATAAACTTTTAAAAATGCTATAATAAAAGACAAAGACATTACATAATGATAAAGGAATCAACCTAACATGAAGATATAACCATTGTAAGCATTTATACACCCAAAATAGAAGCACCTAAATATATACCGCAAATCTTGGTGGACATAAAGAGATTGACAGTAATACAGTCACAGTAGAAGATTTTAACACCACTTTGACTTCAATGGATAAATGTTCCAGACAGAAAATCAACATGAAAACAGCCCCTTAAATGATTCACTATATTAGATAGATTTATTGACATTTTCCAAGCATTTTAATCCCAAAGCAGCAAAATATACATTCTTTTCAAGTGCACATGGAATATTTTCTATGATAGACCACATGTTATGACACAAAACAAATCTCAATAAATTTAAGAAGATTAAAATCATATCAAGCATAGTCTCTGACCACAATGGTATGAAACTAGAAATCAATTACAAGAAAATAAAACTGTAAAATGCACAAACACATGGGAGATAAATAACATCTAACTAAACAATGAATGGGTTGACAATAAGATCAAGGAAGAAATCAAAAGATACCTTGAGACAAATGAAAATGAGAACACAACAACCCAAAATCTAAGGGGAACAGTGAAATTAGTTCTATGAGGGAAATTAAGAGAGTTACAGGTCTGCCTCAAAAAATAAGAAAAATCTCAGACAATCTATTATATCTAAAGAAATTAGAAAAATAACAACAAAGCCCAAAGTGAGTGGAATGAATAAAATAATAGAAGTCAGAATGGAAATAAAGAAAAGAGAGTATAAAAAAAATAAAAAAGATCAATGAAACCAAGAGCTGGTTGTTTGAAAAGATAAACAAGACTGATAAATCTTTAAAGAGACTCAGTAAGGAAAAAGAGAGGGCCCAAATAAATATAATCAAAAGTGAAAGAGAAGCAACAACTGACACTACAGAAACACAAAGGATTATAAGAAAATACTACAAATAACTCTATGCCAACAAATTGGACAACCTCAAAAAAATCGATAATTTCCTAGAAACATACAACTTTTTAAAACTGAATCTAGAAGAAACAGAAAATCTGAACAGACCAATTACAACTAATGAAATCAAAACAGTAATAAAAAAAAAAACTCTCAACAAACAAAAGTCCTGCACCAGATGGCTTCATAGGTGAATTTTCCCAAACACTCAAAGAACTATCACCTTCCTTCTCAAATTATTCCAAAAAATTCAAGAGAAGATTCCTGAACTCATTTTACAAAGTCAGCATTATCCTAATTTCCCAACCAGATAAAGACACTACAAAGAAAGAAAATTATATGCCAATATCCCTGATAAACATAGATACAGAAATCCTCAACAAAATGCTAGCATACCAAGCCCTGGCCACGTGGTTCAGTTGGGTAGAGCATCATTCAGTGCATGGAAGGGTTGCTCATTGATTCCCAGGCAAGGCACATACCTAGGTTGCGGGTTAAATCCCTGGTTGAGACACATATAGGAGGCAATCCATGAAAACATGTCCTTAGATGAGGATTAAAAAAAAAGTTAGCATACCAAATTCAACAATATATTAAAAAAGTCTTTCACTACGATCAAGTGAGATTTATTCCTGAGGTACAAGGTTGGTATAATATCTGTAAATAAATTAACATGATACACACATGAACAAAATGAAGAATGAAAATCATATGATCATATCAATAGATGCAGAAAAGCATTTGACAGAATCCAGCACCCATTTATGATAAAAACTCTCAGCAAAGTGGGAATAGAGGGAACATATCTCAATGTAAACGCCATATTTGACAAACCCACAGCTCAATGAGGAAAAACTGAAAGTGTTTCCTTTAAGATCAAGAACAATACATGGATGCCTGCTTTTATCACTCTTATTCAACTTAGTACTGGAATTCTAGCCACAGCAATCAGACAAGAAGAAGTAAAAGACATCGAAATTAGGAAGGAAGAAGTAAAACTGTCATTATCTGCAGATTACATGACACTATATAGAGAGAACCCTGAAGATTTCACCCCCAAAACTGCTAGAATTGGTAAAGGAATTCAGTAAAGTAGTAGGATACAAAATTATGTAGAAATTGGTTTTATTTTTACACACCAATAATGAACAATCTGAGTAGGGTGGTTGTTGGTGGTGATAAAAACTTTGTGCTTTCAGGGAGTTTTGCAATTAAACCATTACATTTATATGACTATAGATATAAATAGGAATTCTGATAAAGCTGCTTTAAATTGTCCAATTTAAATTGTCCAATTAATTATAGAGTCATCTATTTCATTAGAATGTTTATGGCTTCAGAAACTTTCCAATTTAACTTGAGGTGATTTATTTGTTGGGTTTCTCAGAAGAATGACACATCTAAAACATCACAGACTTACTCATGGTTGAGAAATGTTATTTCTTTTTTTGGTGAATGTAAAAAGTAAAAGAAAACAAAACAACCAACAACAATCATTTACATGTGTATAGGGAAGGGCAGTAATAGGTTTACAGTTGTTCATATGGAAAATCATATAATAATTAATGATCCAAAAAGAATAAATGCACAACTGTGAACCTACTTTTGCCCGATCCTGTATTTATGTTTACACACA
>VMDR010029025.1:0-12915 GCA_007922815.1 Macrotus californicus | reverse complement strand
GATGATTTGATATTCGTATGTACTGCAAAATGATCACTACGATAAGTCTAGTTAATCTATCACCACACAGTTATATTTTTTTCTTGTGATGAGAACTTTTAAGATTTACTATCTTAGCAACTTTCATATACACAGTACGGTATTGGTAACTGTAGTCATCATGCTGTACTTTACCTTACCAGGACTTATTTATTTTATAACTGGAAGATTGTTTTCACCCAGTTCACCCATTTTGCCCACCCCTCCCCACTCCTTGCCTCTGGCATCCATCCATCTGTTCTTTATTAGATTTTGTTTAAAAGTTTGAAATAATAGATACCAATTTAAGAGTATAAGCAAAAGAAAGGTCATATGTTACTAATATAAGAATACAGAGGTGTCTCATGGTATTCCAAGGCAGGAAGTACTGTTAGGCATCAGAAGGAATGGAATGAGGACCAGGAAGCTGTTCAGAACCAAAAGGTGCTGCTCCCTGGGTATGTAGCTTGCTCTCATTCTGACGTGGTCTGTCATTTCAGTCTTTTAGCAGGTTAGCTGTGTAAGTTTTTCAGTGTGCATGATGGGAGATGGCTGCCCTGTAACTCCGTAGACCAGGATCTCCTAACCTCTGTTTTAAATTTCAGCAGGAGAGAATCTGATGGTACCTGCTTGTGTCAGGTGTCTGCTTCTGGTACAGTCAGGTGGGATGATGGGGGCAGGGCCACACGGCACACTCATGGCTCCTCGGGTCTTTCCCTGGGGAGTGTGGAAAGGTCAGTGCTCAGAGAATGGTGGAAGAGTGTGGTCTGGCAAACACCTTAGAAAGTGTCTATACTCACTTTAGTTTATGGCTTATAAATAGAGTTGACATATTAAAATCCTGCTTTTTATCAAGCATCAACAGTTTTTCCATATGGTCCCTGGAAACAGTCTTTATGGCTCCCCTTCTGGATAGTAGTATTTCACATGGATACAATATAATCTTTGCCCCAAAACTCTAGTGATAAAGACAATTATTATTTTTTTTATTTTCCTATGACTAAATTTTCTTAGTCTTTTTTTTAAAGACAAGGCTGTTTTAAATTTTTAATCAAATTTGTTGATCATCTTTTTTATTTCTTCTAACCCTTCTACACCTAGGTGGAGGTTTGGTAAATATTTCTAGTTTATCTTTAGTCACATAGAAAAAACACAGGTAATGCCAGGCAATGAGGTGCAGAAAAAGAAAATGGGACCAAGGGGCTAGAGAGTGACAGCTGTGGGGAGGAGCTGTGGTTTTGGAAAGGGGGTTCAGGAAGGCCTCCCTGAAGTGGCTGAGCAAAGAGCTGCACTGGGGAAGGGGGTGAGCCCAGTGGGCACCTGACAGAAGAGCATTGAAAGCAGACAGTAAGCAAGAGGGAGAGCTCTGGGGTAGGACAGCACTGCGCATATTTGAAGCAGAAAGCTGCCAGCGTGCCTAGAGCAGGGCAGGTGGGGGAGGGGGTAACCTCAGAAAAGTGGCCAGAGGCCCAGCTCCGTGGCTGCGGTTGGAGGGTTTTGAGCAGAAAAAGCGACGTGAGAGTATGTGTTAGGACGTGGCACGTGGCACATTGGCTAATCACTTGTCTTTATATTACTCTTTGCTGCACAGTCTTTTCCTTTCTATTGTTTTGTTATGCCTTCCTCGTACGTTTGAAGAATTCACTTTCTTTTTGTTTTCTGTTCATTCACTGTCCCTTCTGTTTCTTTCTTTGCCAGTATTGCACTTTTGTGATTATTTTTGTAGTGTTTTAATACCAGGTAAGGTTTCCCCTTACCACTCCTCTTTGAGGATTTTCTTGGACATTTTTATCTGTTTATTCCTCCAGATGGCATTTCAAACAGTTTTCGTGGGTTCTTAGTAAAAATGCTTTGGCACTTAATTAAAATTGCGTTCTATGGAAATTAATTTGGAGAGTGTTGACATTTTTACTTAGTCTTTCCATTAAGGGAAAAACCTGTCGTGCAGAATCTAGCTGTTGGGCACTTCTGTGTCTCACTGTGTTTTACCGAGGTTGATAGGAGATGCCGTGCCACTGTGAATGCCTGGCATGGTGCCCGTCCAGGTGGGGCGGCTGATTCATTCGCTTCAGAGGCATTTTCGTGACTTCTCGTCGCGTGCCAGGCACTTTTGACATCGGATGCAGAATTGAGGGCTCTGTACTGGGAATTGAGCTCGTTGGCAGGAGTTCAGAAGTTATTTTTGGTGTTAGGACAGAATTCTATGAAAGCAATCACACTGTCTTCCTCTCTGCCTGAAGGAATAATTTCTCAAATGCCCTGTAGACAGAATGAAAATAACAGAGTTGGCAGGTCTTTTTATAAGACATCTTCCTGTGTGCTAGCACTTTCTCAGCTAACATTACAGAAAGTTTTTCCCCACTAAAGAATGTGTGGTCAGCCCCAGTTTTCCCCACCAGCAGTTCTGTAACTCTGCCTTTAATATAAACCTTAAACTCATAACTTCGCCCCCTTTTACCACTGCCTGAATTTTACCACCACCTCTCTAGTCCACACCCCCAGTCCCCTCCACTGCTTACTGCTTTGTGGCTGTTATCCTTGCTTTTCTCTTGCCCACATTTACAAGCTATTTTCCGCATAGCAGCCACTGTAGTAGTTTTAAAAAAATTATTATAGCAATTATCAAAGCCTAAAAAATAGAATCGTATAGTAATTGACGTACACATCACCCTCGTTTAGGAATTATCAATAATGACTGATTTGTAAAGATAAAATGACATATAAAGATAAATGACATATTTTATTTTATAATGACATTTTATCTATACATATTTTATATTAATAAAACATAAGGGCTCCTTTAAAAAAGCATGGCCGCATGGTAGTGGCACAACCCTATGAATATACTAAAAAGCATCGAATTATATACTTTAAATGGGGTAATTGTGTGGTATGTGACTTACATCTTGATAGAGATATTTAAAAACATAACCGTAATAGCATTATCCTGTTAGTAATATTATAATTTCTAAGCATCATCAAATAGTGGAAGTTCAAATTTCCCCAGTATCATTACAAGTTTTTTTCTTCTAACACTTTGACGGGGTTTTGATCATGAGTCAGACCGTGTCACTCTTCCACTTAAAACGACTCAGTGGCTTCACGTGCCGTCTAAGATAAAGCGCAGACTCCTAATGCTGGCTCACGAGGGTCTGACCTCCAAAGCCCTCATGATGTGGGTCTGTCCACCTCTCTGACTGTGTCTTTTGAGCACTAAATAGTTCCACTCCAGGGCCTTTGCACTGGTTGCTCCCTCTGCTGAATGTCTTTCCCCTTTATTTTCACAAGGCTTGAGTCTTCCTTCCAATTTAAACATCCCTTCCTCAGAGGCCTTCCCTGATTAGTCCCCGCTCCCCCCCAGTCTCCAGTCTAAACTGGTTTCCCAGTCACTCTCTGTCTTATCCATTCACTTAAAAAAATTGGTGTAGCATCATTTATTATCTGCTACATATCTTTTCTATCAATTTAGTGTCCTCTTTTCCCTTTCCCATCCCCCCCTTTTCCCATTCCCATTTTTTTCTGTCACGTCCACTGCTAAATACCCAGTGCCTAAAATATTAATTGGTGCATAATAGACTCTTATTAGGAAATATTTATACAAAAATTTTACCCAGCACATACCAGGTGTTTGGTATTTACTGAAAGGTTTTTGTACATTGAGGCCTGCGCAGGTCCCAACCTGGTGGTGGCTTGGGGTTGCTCTCTGCCTCATAAAGCAAAGGAGGGGGTTGTCTTCTGAGAAGACAGAGTCGTCTTCTCCTCTGAAAAAGCCTCCTACATAGATGGCCTTGGCATCTTCCAGGAATACAAGGGCAGGGGCTGAGGCCTCATGAATTTGGTCTTCCTCTGACGTGGAGAGGAAGACGGTGGTTATGACCAGGAAGTCTGGGGTGCAGCTACCTCCAGAGAACGTCACTGTTAACCCAGCCTGGGCTTCATGGCAGTCAAGAGGGTGGGTCCCTTAATAATAAAACACTAATACAGGCTTTAAAAAAAGGTTCTTTGTAGCATGTGTCACCTCACTGCATAAACAGTGTTTCAGTGCGACATGCTATTTTGGAGGGGCTAGTTTGTGTTGTGAATTTTTACACGTAGCCTTTGCTTCTCTAGCAATTAGAAGCCGTCTCAGGTTACAAGATGTTTTTTTTCCAGCGTGCATTCTTCGTGTAGTGTCCTGCTCACTTCAGAGCTCGGTAAATAACTTCGACAAACAAATTCTGCTCTTTTTTGTTGTTGTTTGGCAAAACATAGAGCGCTCGCGCGTGGGAGGAAGCCGTAACCTCTTGCTGGTGTTCGTTCTCCATTGTCCCGGCTCCTTTGGGCCTCAGTTGTGCACCGCCACACCCGGACTGCCCGTTGCCTCTGCTGCTGCTCTCGCAGGAGGTAGCTTTAGAGTGGCTACTGCGAGCTGAATAACGGCCACACCCGGATGTCATTAGTTAAGTAACTTGAGACAACGGAGAGAATTTGGAATTGCCCTGTGCAGTGTGCCCAGTGCAGTCACATGGGTTCTCATAGGGAGCAGGGAGGAGGGTCAGAACACCAAGGGAGAAAAACGTGGGGATGGAGCCCAGGCTGGAGTGATGCACTGTGCAGAGGGAGGGACCACGAGTCAAGGGGTGTGTGTAGGTGGCCTTTAGAAGCTGACAAAGGCCAGGAAACGGATTCTCCCCTAGGGCCTCCAGGAGGCATGCAGCCTTGCCAACACCTTGATTTTAGCTCAGTGAAATAATTTTGAACTTCTGACCTCCTGAGCTGTAAGAGGGCTAGTGGGTGCTGTTTGAAGACACTGAGATGGTGGGAATTTGTGATAGCAGCCATAGGAAAACTAACACAGTGACTGACTCAAGGCAAGAGAGCCCGAGTGATCACAGAACTTGTACAGAGTGTTCCAAGGTTAGTCTGATTTGCAGGCTTAGCATTAGCATGGAAAGGAGGCCATAAAGAACCGAGACGGCCGCTTCAGGCAGGTAACTGGGGGAGAAGAAAAAGGTGGGGTTGATGGAATAATGAGAGAATATTATGGGCTGCAAGTGCAGCCTCAGTTTATAGTGCAGCCAAGCTCTTGACAGCCTTTTGTCTTTGTATCTTATGCAGATCAGAAACCCCTTGACCTTGCCCAGGGTGCTGAAGTGAAGCACATTCTTGTTGGTAATAAGGTGGGTAGTAATGGATTACATTTACATAATAATTTTTAGTAAAATTTTTTGACTTCTTAGACTATATAGATGCATTTTTAACGAAAATATGTTTTGTAATAGGCCCTCTACAAAGCACTGAAACGATATGAAGGCCCTCTCTGGAAGGTAGGTTGGGAGCCGTTTTAGCCGTCAAGCTAGAGAGAAGAATTCTCAGCTGTTCTGTTTTTGATGAGTTTTTTACAATTAATTCGGAAGTACATGTGATTCAGCCCTTCTTGGGTTTTTGTCATGTGGCCATTGTCGCACTGCTGGGCTTTGGCGGGCGTCACTTGTGACAGCCACTGCCCTGGGTGTTCATGGCCCAACACTTCCAAGTGGGCAAGGTTGCATGGAGCGGAGTGGGGGAAGATGCGTTTCCTTGTCTAATCATAGAATTACAGTGTTATTTTTCAGGACTTAGGGAGAATTTAATATTTGGATTGTCAGAGAGCACACACGCAAAATCTTTCTGGTTCTAAAAATGTCTCTGCATTTTAGAGTTCAGTTGCTTTCTATAAGTAACTATTTTAGAGCGTGTCATTTCTTCTGCACCTGCAAACACTCCCTCTGTATGTTTAAGTACGTGTATCCTTTTATCGCATAAAATAAATTTAGGATAATCTGTTTTTAGAAGTTCAACAGGACTTTGAGGAAGTTGTCTTTGAAGTCCCCGATATGTGTCTTGTAAATATCCGGGAACAGTGTGGCCAGGCTGTGAACTTTGTCCAGCGTTTCTGCTGGTCCTGTCGCCCGGCAGCGGTGGCATGTTTCGTTGTGGCCCCTGGTGCGGCCTGAGTTCGTGTTCGGTCGTGTTCCGGCGTTCGGCGGTGCTGTTTAGTGGGAAGACTCAGAACTTTCATAACTGCTTACTTTTTTTTCAGTCAAGTGTTTGAATCTAGATGTGTCAGCTTAGGAAATCTTTGCCGTTTCCCCCTAGAGTTCAAGATTTTTTGGCTGGAGATTATTCTGGGTGGTGTTAGAACACGGAGTCCTTTCGTGGTATAGAAAACAGTAAGTATTATGATCATTTTACTTACTAAATGTCAGCATGTCAATTTTGAAAGATTAAAAGTTTTCACTTACCTCTTTTCCTTTCACCTTGATAATTTAATATTTATTTTGAAGGCCTGATGCAGTCCGTAAGATTTATCGCCAGGGGTGCAAACACCTGACTCAAGCCGTATGCACGGTAGGATGGCACACGCGTCTTTTGCTCACACCGTGAAATCAGTTCTGCAAGTGATTGCCCTGAATCATTTGTGTAAAATGCCTTGTTAAATTTTGGGGTAGAAAGCGCTTGAGAACAAGTATTGGGGAGAATCTTCGTTGTAAAACAAATCAACTTTTGTGTGCGCTCTCACATATTGTGGGATGAGAGATGATGCGAAAACATTTATAAGAAACAGATGTGTTTGTACAGGGTGGGGTGAAAGTAGGTTTACAGTTGTTTGTATGGAAAATAATATATTAGTTAATAATAATGAAAGAATAAACCTTCATGTACTCACAACTGTAAACCTACTTTTGCCCTACTGTGTGTTTGTGTAGTCATACATACATGTGTGTGTACATGTGTGTATATATGTGCTTGCATGTGGGTAAATCAGGACAATGGAAGATCTCCCGGTGTTAAAATTTAAAGCCTATATCAAAATCAGGATTCTTAGATTTTCCGTATTTACTTCAGGGTTGTCTGTCAGTGTGCCGCAGCGGCCCCCCCACTCTCAGAGCTGAACCCGCCGTTTCCAGGGAGAGCGCTCTCCGCCCGCAGTGTTCACAGCCTTAGTCGTGTTCTGCAGCAGGACGGCCCAGTGGCACAAGCTGCCCCTTCAGTTTCCTCACACCCCTTCCTTCTCCTGCTTTGGACCAAGGCCAGGGAACCTCTTTCCAGTCTTACACCTCTCACCGTTTTGTTTCTCCTTTTGATGCAGTCCTGGCCATTTTCTTCTGTTCCTGCCCTGAGTTCCTGCTCTCAATTGTTCTAGTCAACACCAAGGTTTTTCCTCAATTGGGTTCTTTACCTTATTCTTGTCCATCTTCAACAGAAAAACAAACAAGTTGCTTCCCCTGCTCTTCTAAATTTTATCAGTCTTTAACTTTTCTGGAACTGATGAGCTTTTGCTGTGTTATGCTGTACCTTGTTTTATAACTTTTGTTTCTTACATAAATGTCTACTTAAACCCTACATTGATGAAGATCAGCCCATATCGGTAGAAGCTAATGGGCAATCATTGAGTGGCCATTCACTTTCTAGTTTCTCTAGGTAGATGCTTAGGTCATTGGTTTGAGATCTTTTTTCTGATGTAGGTGTTTATAATCTTAAGTTTTTATTTGTTAAATAAAACATAAAACACACATCACATAAAGTTTACCATCTGAATTTTTAAATGTACGACTCAGTCGCATTTAAATGTACGACTCTTACATTCAGGTCATTTTGTAGCCATCGCCACCGTCCGTCTCCAGAACTGTCTTCACCTTCCCAGACATAACCCAGTGCCCATCAAACAGCAGCCTCCCACCCCCAGCCTGTGGCTGCACCATTCCCCTTTCTGTCTCTGTGAGGTTGACCACTCCAGGCGCCCGTATACGTGAAATCATATGGTGTTTATTCTTTTGCGACTGGTTTGTTTTGTTAGCATAATGTCCTCAAGATTCATCCATGTTGTAGCATGTGTCAGAATTTCTTTCCTTTTTTAAAAAACGTTAATCATGGTAAGAAAGCTGATGAGGTAAAAGTTACCATCGTCACCGTTCAGTGTAGGTTCAGGAGCTGTTACAGTGCTCGCTTTGTTGTGCAACGCACCCCAGACCTTCTTATGTTGCACAGCAGAGACTCCGTGCCCGTCGCACAGCCCCGTGTCTCGCACCTGCAGCCTGAGCACCACCGTCCGTTCCGCGTTCTGTTCCCGTGAGTTTGCCTGCTTTAGATGCCTCACGGAAGCGGAAGCAGACAGGATTTGTTCCTTTATGACTGGCTTATTTCACCTAGCACAACGCCCTCAAGGCTCATCCATGTCGTAGCGTGTGACGGGATTTCCTTCCCACTGCTGAGTGGCCTTCCGTCGTATGTGTGCACCACACTGTCTCTGTCGTGTCCATTTGTTCATCGGTGGACATGTGGGTTGCTTCCACCTTCTGGCTGTTGGGAACAAGGCTGCAGTAAACCTGGGTGCACAAATGTCTCTTCCTCGAGACCTCACTCTCCGTGTTTCTGGGCACACACCCAGAAGTGGCATTTCTGGGCTACATGTACTTCTGTTCTTCATTCTTGTAAGAACTCTCACACTGTGTGCCGCGGCAGTGTCACCGTTTTACATCCCCGTCAGCAGTGCCCCGCAGCTCTGACTTCGGTCATTCAAAGCCGTATTCCCCCCTTTGCTGCCTTTTCGTTTCATCCTGCTAGTTTTGGTAGGTTGTGTTTTTATTATCATTTAGTTCAAAATATTTTCTAATTTCTATTGTGATATCTTCTTTCAACCAATGGATATTTAGATGTGTGTTGTTTAATTTTCAGAAAACAAGTTTTCCTGATTATCTTGTTTTTGACTTGTAATTTAATTTCATTTTGATCGTTGAACATTATCCTGTATGATTTCTGTCTTGTCACGTGTGTTGAGACTGGCTTGATGGCTCTCCTTGTGGACAGTCCCAGTAAATGCACTTGACAATGGTGCGTGTTTTGCTGTTGTTGATCGTAGTGTTCTGTAAATATTTGGTTGTCATGGTTGATAGTGTTCAGATTTTCCATGACTGCTGATTTTGGCCAGTTCTTTCGACTGCTGGGTGAGGGGTGTTAACATCTCCAACCATGCCTATGAAACTGTTTATTTCTTACTCTGTCATTGATCACAAACTTCTGCATGGTTAATTAACCCATTTATTGTTGTGTGGTACCTGTCTTTGTTTCCTGTGACGCAGTGTGTTTTGAGTTCTGTTTTTCCTGACATTAATGTGACCACTCAGGCCTGGTGACACCTGCTGTCGGCATAGGGTCGCTTTTTCTACTTACATCCTTTTAACCTGTCCAACACTTTTTATTTTGTCTTCTGTAAATAGCACATGCTTGAGTCCTTAGTATGCATTCTGACAGTCTTTGCCTTTTCATTAGATTTCACTTGAGAATGTGTCCCATGTTCTTATTAATGTGTCAGGTGACTGTGGATTGTATCTTTAATACTAAGTTCTAGGGGTTCTGGATTCTGTTGTTTTTCTCCATTAAGTGTTAATATCCTTTGTTTTAGCAGGTCATTTTATTGGCTGGGTTTGGATTGAAAACTGTTTCTTGGACAGCAGCTCTAGTCTGCATTTAGATAGGCTGTATTTAAATGACTGCTTTGAATTTTTTCTGTGCATCAGCAATGTGAATAGACAGAGTTTGGGGACCCCTCCTGTCTGCTTCCTTCAGGGATTCCCCTACTCTCTATAGTATTTGTGACTTCCCCAGCTTTCCATTTTTAATTCCCCCAACCATAAGAACCGGGGGTTTTCCCACATGTGCCCTGGCTGTCGTATCACTGTTTGGACTGTGCTTAGTCCCAGGACGAAATACTTGAGGGTGGGAACCTATTTGTAAAGCCCCTTGTTTCCTTTCTTCCAAGAAAATGTGCGCTCTCCCCTCCCTCCTCCCATCAGTCTGTCAGCTTTTGTTCACTCTCCAGTCCCTTCAAGTAGTCGCTATTTGATTGACATCTAGGTCTTTATGGTTTCCTGTGAAGGGGTGAGGGAGTCCTCTGGTAGGATCTTGAAGCAAAGTCTACCTTTTCCATTCCTAAATCACCTCACTTTCCGAATTTATATTTTAAAAAGAAATAATTATTTCTTGTCTTCTTTTTTCCCCATCTTTATCGATCTTATTTACTCCTTATTCTTTTATGCTCAGTTAAAGAACTCCTTGTTATAAGAAGTAATGAGCAGGTGGTATTTTAAATATTACTCTATTGGATATAATGAAATCATGTTAATAAATTTAAATTCGTAGATAAATAATTTAAGGTTCCATTTTGTGTGCATGAGTGCGGTGGCCTTACTGACTTCTTTATATCCAAGGTAAAATCCTCCGATCGCTGCCTCTTCTTTATTAAGTGCTTCGATGACACTCTTCACGGCTTCAAAGTTCCTAAGAATAGCCTTCAACAGTCAAGAGAGGTAATTTTATGGATTCATTTATCTTTCATAAAACTTAAAGAACATTTAGAAACATACAGAATGTAAGTTGAATATTAACATCCAAAATCTTGTTGATTGAACCTTTTTAATAGGGGTGATTATATGAAGCTTTTTGAAATTTGGCTTATGAATTAGTTCTTTATCAACATATACCTGCAGATATTTTCTGTTCATGTATCTATATTTTTCCATTTTGATTCTGTTAATCTAAGGGAATCTTACTGGTTTTGGAAAAAAAACCTAACTAAATGATTACTTAGTGTGCCTCTAAATTGTAGCTGAGGGAACCTAGAACAACAAAATTGTTACAATCTCCTAAGTTCTCCAAGTCACACAGCTTGTAAATGCCGGAACCTGGACTCCAGTCCAGCTGTTCTGATTCATAACAGTGTGGACTCAGCCTGCTTCTGGTAAATCGAGCAATAGCAGGAAGCAAGAACATTAGGATTCACGTGACAGAAATTCACGGTGCAGCTATTTAATGGAGAGTCCATGTTCTTTTGGATCAAAGCAGTATTCATAGACCTCTCTTGTTTCTTCTAAACTATGTAAGGTTGGAAGAATCTATCTTCCAAAGTGGTTAACTTTGGCCTTGCGAGAACCTAAGCAATTCCAATCATGCCTGTCCCAACATTTCGTAAAATGGTAACACATGGCCCTGAGTAATATGATAAGAAATGAGGAATAAGTAAGACAGGCATTTTCAGGACAAATAATTTTTTGTGAAGTCAATTATTTTTTAATAAAATGTATTAAAAGTTAAGTCATGAAGGCACTTATTGGCTCTCTTAAAATGATCTGAGTTTCCTATGCTTATAATTTAATTACAAGTCAATAAAATCGTTTCTGGGTACATTATTCTACAATAATTTACTCAACAATTATTATAACCTAGAATTTTACATGAAGAATTCTCAACCCACTACTTCGTTTTTAAAAAATCAATCAATTAATTATTTTAATCTTCACCCAAGGATATGTTTATTGATTTTTAGAGAGAGCAGAAGGGAGAGAGAAAGAGAAACATCGATATGAGGGAGAAACACTGATTGGTTGCCTTCCATATGCGCCCCGACCGGGGATTGAACCCACAACCTAGGTTTGTGTCCTGACCAAGAATTGAATCCGCAGCCTTTTGGTGTATGGGATGATGTTCTAATCAACTGAGCAACCCAGCCAGGGCACCCCATTACTTAGTTTTTATAATGTGTTTGAGTATTAATGTCAATGAATATATAAACTTATAAGTGATATCTTTTTAAAGTACTGGGGAAATTTTTTTTTTTAATCTAGGCATGTCATTGATAAGAGATATGTATCATTATTTCATTTTTTTAGACCATGGCATTTTTTTCTCTATGTAAACTTTGTGCTTTCTAGATCGTTGTCGTATCACCTTTTTTGAGTAAAAATACATTTCACTTTAAATCTTTGGATATTTCAGGACTGGCTAGAAGCAATAGAAGAACATTCTGCTTATAGCACTCACTACTGTTCCCAGGACCAGCTGACTGATGATGAAGAGGAAGATGGAATTTCTGCTGTGGACTTGAAGGAATCCTTAGAGGTAAACAGGAAAACTTAACCTGACCTTTATAGCTAACTCTGTCATTCAAGTTTTAGCATGCATTTTGACATTTTTTTCAATGTGGCATTTTGAAATTGTGTTCTGACCATGGAAATCATGTTGCTCGTTGTCTGGTAATATTCTGTTACTCTTTATAATGTGTTATAGTAGTGCTACCAAATGTCTTTATGTGCTCTAAAGATGTGGGCACGTGCCAATATGTATCTCTTTTTTGTTAAAATGTTTACCTTGCTGTAATCAGATTGTTCTTCTATTTGAGAGCTGCTGCCAGTAGGGGGAGCATTTATAACTTGCTGCCCTTTATGACTTCACTGCATATTTCAGAGTTTCAGTAATGCAACCATAGTGATACATTTCCTGGTCAATAGTTTTATTTAAAACCACTTGTAATCTGTAAACTTCGTTGATGAGAGGTAAGGTAAAGCATCAGTCATGAGTGGAGAGGCCCTCATCTGGAGTGACATCAGTGTCTAATCCATAGAGAAATATCAGCAGGTGTATTGTGATTGAAATGAAATAGGTATTTGTTTCTTGGCATACATTTTTTGGCTGTGCCATTTAAGTGGGAATTGGGTTGGAAGAATTCGAACTAAGGAAGGATGATGAGTTTCAATCCAAATACTCGTGTCAGAGCGTATGAATTTGCCTACTAAATATAATCCTTTCTTTTTTAATGAAATGAAATACTTGTAGGATTTGAGTGTTTTTAAATCAACAACTTTAATGAAATTGTTTGATAATACCTAAGGAGTTCTCTTAAGGGCCTACAAATTTAAGAAAGAGATTTTGAGTCTTTTGATCCCTTGTCTGAATTTATGGTGGAACATTAAAGAATTTGAGCTCTTCCATGTCGTATTGAAGACATTCCCCAGAACTTATTTACCACAGCTTTAGAGGACTACTTCTGTTTCAAAGCCTAATGGGGTGATCATAAATGTAATTTTCAGACCAGTGAATGTT
>VMDR010029024.1:0-12916 GCA_007922815.1 Macrotus californicus | reverse complement strand
GGATGACATGATCAGATATGAACAATTAAATGTTTAACTTTGCAGTTCTTAAGAGAATGGACTGAGTGGTGGGGGAGGGGAAGAATAACTAGAGGACACCAGAAATATGATTAGCAGACAAGGAGCAAAAGATATTAAGAACTGAGAACAACTAGGCACAAAGTCAGAGAACAACAACCAGCAAGGATTGTTTGATCTTAGGCCTCTATGAGTTGAGTGAGATCTTGTAAAAATGCTTCCAAGATTGTTGCCATACTTGCAAGGCTAAAATTTCTGGACAGGGTCCAATGATCAACGGCCATAAATCAGTGGGGAACTGAAGGCTGCTAAGGTGAGGACCTGGGACATTTAATACAGGACATGGGGACTGAAAAGATATTTTGTCCATTATTTTGTTTTTATCCAGTAATTTTAGAAATGTTGAAGCTTCATATAATTATGGTAGAGATTAAAAAAACTAACCGGGTAAATGGAATTTAAGAAAATGATCAATTATTAGGCATTTATTAGTGTCACACAGTGTTATGTATCTTCCATATACTATATAATCTCAATGATTATAATCTCTAATGAATTTTCACAACCAGTATTTAAAGGAGGTCTTACTCTCCTTATACAAGTGAGAAAATTGAAGGAAATTTAAGGATTTGTTAAGAGTGAAACAGGGATTATGAAAATTGTTTGGGAAGAACAATGCCAAACAAGAGCATGGGAAATAAACTGAGGTCTCTGGCTTGGAAGACTATGGCGGTCACTATGTCCTGCTCTGGAACACTCTTTAGATCTTCACATCCCCACTTACACTTTTCAGTAAGGACTGAAGTGCAAGGGGCGATATAGGTTCTACAGAAAGTTGGGCTGGTAATGATGCTGTCAGTGCTGTCCCAGGTTGTGTCCCAGGACTGCAGGGTAAGGTAATCAAGAGATGGTGAGTCAGTTTCAATGACTATCATGATCAATGCTTTTCTGAATTGGTGAGTCATACATAATTTTATTTTATGATGAATTCTACTAACTCAAATGATAAAATATTCATAAGCATATAATTCCACAGAATAAGATCACTATGATAATATAAGAAATAAAATCACAGTTACAGTATATAGTGACATTTTGGAAAAATTTGTGAAATCTTTTCACTTAGCCTTGATTTTAACAGTTTGTGATTGTTTCTGCGTAAACATCTCTAAATTTGGAACCACCCCAGTGAATTTTCAATTAAGACTAAGCTGAAAATATGAGAGTATTATCCAATTTTAACCTTTAATGAAATATTATGTGATGCATGAAAAATCTTGGCATCACATAAGACTTGTTCTTTGGGAAGAAAATAAAGGAACTGAAATACAGGAAAGTACAGTAATGCCTAAGAAAATATTTAATAAAAGTAATCTAATAACTCTGTTACAGGTTCCAAATTCAGTATCTCATGGAGGATGACAAGTCTTGAGAGGAAGCAGGAAACTAGAGTTTCTTAAAGGTTCAAGTAGAGACCTGAATAGACTTTCAGTCTTATGGCCACTGACACAATCTGCCTAGTTTTCATGAGACCAAACAAACTCCACATAAATGACCTGGTTATATTCTAGAAAAGAAAGACTGTGGTAGGTTCAGGGGGGCTTGGCCAGATGGGATAGGAAAAATGAATCACTTCTTATCTGGGAACCATGATTCTTGGAGAATTTAGATAGTAGAGTGTTAAGAAATTTGTAACTATGTCTGGTGATGGATATTAACTAGACTTATCCTAGTGGTAATTTCACAATATATACAAATATTGCATCATTATGTTGAACACCTGAAGCTAATATAATGTTAAATGTCAATAATTCAATTAAAAAAAAAGAAATCAATCTGTGGAATGGGGTTAATATCCCCAATCTGCCACTTAACAAATGTGTGACTTTCACAAGTTTACTGTGATTTTATTTGCTTGAGTTTAGTAATGTGAAAAATGGAATTAGTAGTAGAAGCTATCCCATGGAGTTATTATAATGTTTAAATGAGTTAATCACAAAAACTGAGAACATTGTCTGGAACATAACAGTGACTCCATAAACGCTGGATATTGCATCGTCATCACCATCACCATCATCATTTTAACGTTGTTATTTAGATGACATCGTGACCAACATTTCTCAGTTCTTTGCATTTTCCCTTTGGGATTTCCATTTTACTCAGACTGCTTAATTTATTCTGTCTTTCTCAGAGAAAGATTATTTCCCCCCCTTTATTTTTCATGTTTTTTAATTCTATCCTCCCTCCTTTCCTCACATGCTTACTTTCCTTTATAACTCTATGTTTTCAATTATTTTTAATTTAATATTTGATATGCACAAAATAATAAAATATTATTTATAATCAGCTGTTAGGTGTGGTGAATAATTATAAATTATCCCCATATCCACCACTTAGGTTAGGAGATAGAGCACAATCAGTCTGTCTTGGAAGCCCCTACTTGCCCTGCCTTGGTTCCATCAACTCCTCTCCAATGTACCATGAATTCACTAATATTTTAACCTTTTTGTTTGTCATGCTTTTCCTTATCTCTAAATATTCTTTATCTCCTATGTTTGTAGTCTTTAATATTGCATGTACAAAACTTATATAAATGGAATTTTACTGTATACAGTCTTCCCTGTCTTAATTTGCCCCTCAACCTCATGACTCCAAAGTAGACTCATGCTAATTTTAGCTAAAGATCATTCATTTTACTGTCGGCTGACATTCCATTCACCCCAATTATTTGAACCATTTTATTGTTGTTAGACTTGGCATAGTTACTCATTCTTTACTCTCACCAACAGTGTTTTTGTGAACATTCTTGCACCTATTTCTTGGTTCATATATTTGAGAATTTCTTTAGCATATAATTCAAAGAATGAATTGTTAGGTAGTTACGTATGCACATTTTTCTAGATAATATCAAATTATTTTTCACAGTAGAGATCATGCTTTATATTCCAAATAACAATGAATAAGAATATGGGTTAATCTAAAGCCTTATTTACACGTGATAGTATCCTTTCCCCTCTTTTTTTTTCCTACTACAGCAAAAACTTTAAATTTAGCTGGAATTCAGGACATCAGTGAGTATAAAATTTTGCTGGGCCTAAAGACATGTACAATTTTACCATAATCAGTTAATTTCATCTTTAAAACTTTTAATACTTTTACAACATTGGTAGATGAGAATATTGGAAATAATAGTTCGCCAAAGTTATTTTTAGTATCATAATTGGTCCTTCAATGTTTAAGTATATAAGAGGAAAAAAAAGAATAAAACACAATGGATTATTATGGCTAGAAAGTTGGAAACTTATCCTGCTATACAAAGATGTTGACAAGGTGGAGGGCATGTTTAACAGAAAGACTGGGGATCAGAATAGAGAAATGACACTTACCTGCCATGGTTTCTGGGAAACTGAACTAAGTCATGCCAGCAGAGCTTGGTGTAGAGGCTGACGTGTCCCAGGTGGTTTGCATTCTGTGGCTCAGCAAGTGCAATGACGATGGCTTAAAAAAAATTAGATGATGTAATTTTTACTTTCCATTAAAATTAGATGTGTGCATGCTTTAATAATTAAATATATGACTAAAACAAATCTATTTCCCTATATTTAAGGTTTTTTAAAATAAAAATTCCTGTGGTAACAATATGAGAAGTATAACGCTTGGTCATATTACTAAAATTTTGAGGCCTATTGGTCTTTCAGAATTACAACATAAAATACTTTCAATGGAGACAGTTAAAGTATACACATATACAAGTACATGGGGGGGGGGTCGAAGACTGCTTGAAAAGAAAGAAGTCTTGCAAAAATTATCAGGCCCACAAAAATTCCATTCGAGTTGCCAAATTTGCATTAGTCCTGCCCACAGTTGGAAATGTCACCCCACCCTCTCTCTGCCATCTGCACCACCACCTACTGATTCCTATGTCTCTAGTCTTAGAGAACAGAAGCATCTGCCTGTGACAGGCACATTCAGAATGGCCCCCTAAAACAGATTCAAGTAAAAAATATATATATATATTAAAGAAAAGTCAGGGTATATATTTCTTTTAGTGTCAGAACTTTACCATCATTAGGTTTTCAAGCTTTTTCTTCCCCCTTATTTATTCCATTTTACAAGCATACAAAAAAAAGAGCATTTTCATGATGAATCTAAGACTGCTTTGATGAATTAGTAACAAAGAATCTGTGCAAATTTCTTTACTTGTTGCTAATTAAATAATACAGTTATTTTCACTCACTACTTACCATTTATCAGTTTATTGACTCAAAAAATAGTTTGGGGCCACACCGTGACATGTAGAAAATCAATAACATATGTTTTTTCTGCTTCTGAAGACCATGATGTAGTATAGTGCTATTTAATAGAAATATATGTGTGCCGTCTATGAAAAATTTACATTTTCTAGCAGCCAGGTAGAAAGAGTAAAACAAAAACATAAAATAAATGTAATAACATACTTCATTTATCTCAATATAGTCAAGATGTTAGCATTTCAAAATGTAGTCAATATAAAAATTTTTATTGTAATCCTTTGTATTCTCTTTTTGGTTCTATTTTCAAAAGCCAGTGCATATTTTACCTTTCCAGCACAACTCAGTTTGCACTAGCCACATTTCAAGTGTTCATTAGTCACATGCAGTTAGTGGCTGCTTCTTCGGACAGCACAGTTCTAGCGGATAGATGATATTCATTTATTATTCCAGAGTGAGGGAAATAGTAAATAAATAAGTACTATACAATCAGGGTGCAATGAAAATGATGAGGATATTTACAGAGACCAGTTCATTTTAAGAGACTGAGAAAGTTTTCCAGAAGAATTTTAGGCCAAGGATGAACAGGAATTACACTAACAAAAGAGAGAAGCACAAGAAAAGAGAGAGACAGGGAGATAGCGAGACAGTTGTCTAAGGCTGAATGAATAGCATGTGACATGTTGAGGCTCTAACAGGTAAGTACAGAAAAGCATATATGAGGTCTGTCCAGAAGGTATCCAGCCATGTAATATGGAAAATAGAGACATTTCTTGAAGAAGATACAAGATACAAGAAACATTGTACAAAGGACAATGATGCCTCAGTCCCCTTCAATGTAGGCACCTTCCGATCTCACACAGTTCTCCCAATTTCCATCAGCTGCCCCATTGTATTTTCCTGAATCTCATGAACAGTCTGAAATCTCTTCCCTTTCAAAGGTGATTTTAGTTTTAGAAAAAGCCAGAAGTCACACAGGTTGCCAAATCTGGGCTTTAGGGGGTCTGAGACACCTGGGTGATTTGATGTTTTGCCAAAAACTCTGTATGAGACATGAAACATGAGTGGGTGTGTTGTCATAATGAAGCTGTCAATCACCAGTTGCCCATAGCTGTGGCCTTCTGAATCATCTGAATAGTTTCTGCAGAGGAATGTTCAAGTTAAATGCAACATTTGATTCAGTTCATTGCTTTACTTGCTCAGCCATTTTGAATCTGACAGCCACACAGTAGACATGCTCACTCAACAGCATCTACTGCCCCCACTGACTAGTACAGTGAAGTTCACGCATGCACATTCCAGTGCACTCTCTTTGGCTACCAAATCACATCAATGTCATGCAAACTGTTTTTGATATATTAACAATGGTTGGACTTTTTCTGGACTGACCTTGTATATGCAGTAGATATGGCAATTTTTTATATATGATGGATGAAGGTTCAAGATGCAATGGATGTATGTACATGGAATGACTCTGGGATTAGGAAAGAAGGCACATTTTAGCCAGAACTTGAAGAATGAGTAGTTGTTTTAAAAATGGACAAGGAGGATTTGGAAGGAGAGAACATTTCCCAGGCAGAATATAAAGCTTACAGTTGGGCAGACACCATGGCAACATAGAAAATTTTAGATAGTTCCTTTAGAGCTGAAAATTAGAATGTTGGTGGTAGTGGCAAAAAATGAATCAAAAGGACACCACAAATTATGAAGGGCCTTGTTTGTCAGGATTAGAATGAACTTGATGCCATAGATGATGAGCTGCTATTGAAGAGCAAACCAATGCTGTGACCAGGTTGGCACAGTAGAGCCACCCCCCTGCATTGGAGAGGTACTCCTGGAGGGCAGGAAGGCCACAGACAGAAATGCTGTGTCACTATCTCTCAGAACTGCCTTATTTCTAGGGAATTTTTTGCAAGATGATTCTGGAATGGACTCTTGCCTGGTTATTTTGGCATGTGGATAATCATGAAATCAGACTGCTGATTGTTGTTATGTATCAGTAAGATTGGGCTGCCGTAACAAAATATTGGGTTGGCTGAAAGTCTGTTTTTTTTTTCTGTAAAATAAAAGACACATTTTTAATTTTCACCAATTACTTTATTGATTTGGATATTTTGAGAACGTCGGCTATCTCCCACGTGGTATAACACTGATTGTTCTCAATTAATGTCTCACTATCAACTTCAACTGGTCTATCTGACTGCGGAGCATCACCTAGGGAGGGATCTCCAGCACAAAACTTCATGAACCACTTTTGACACGTTCGATCAGTCACAGCATCTTCTCCATACACTGCACAAATCTTTTTTTGTGTGTGTTTCAGTTGCATTTTTACCTCTTGAAATAACAAAGCATAATACACTGAAAATGTTGCATATTTTATTTCATCTTCTATATTAAAATGGCTACACAAAAATTCACCAATTTGGTAAGTTGTTTTTAAATGTACTCTGATATAACAGCTGTCACAATACAATCTAACAAAATTATTTTGAATGAAGTTAAAGACAACTAAGTGCTACTGAAGCCATCTTATGGAAAAAAAATCAAATGAACTTTTTGGCCAACCCAATATTATAGACTGGGTGGTTCAAACAACAGAAATTTATGTTCTCACAGTTCTGGAGGCTGAAGTCTAGATCAGAGTGTGGTTCTGATAACATCTCTCCTCCTAGCTTGTAGAAAGGAAACTTCTTGCTATGCCCTCACATGAAGAGAGAAATCTGGTGTCTCTTCATACAGGATACCAGTCCTACTGGATTAGGGCTTCACCCTTATGAACTCATTTAACCTAGTTACCTCCTTAAAGACTCCTATATAGTCACATAGGTGGATAGAACTTCAACACATGAATTGTGGAAGGACACAGTTCAGTCCATAGCCAGCTGGAGCAGACCAAGATACTTAGCCTTGTTCTCTAGGTCTAGACTACCTTAGGTCCTGGAAACCTCTCTGTTCCCTGGCAGGGTAATGGTGGAAAGGTACAAAACCTGAGAATGTCAACTTCAAACCAGCCTCAAATCTATACATTGTTTCCTGCATAAATCTATGAACTAGATTATTACATTTTCTCATATATCAAGCAATCATATTCTAGGCACCAGAGCCTTGCAAAACACAGAAAAGTCTTCTTACTTGATCCCCATATTCTTGCATTGGTATTTCTAGGACTTTGTGTCACTTTGCCTTTTCTCATCTTCCAATTCCAGTCTAAACCTGTCTTTTGATAACAGAATCCAGTTTCCTAGAAATTGGACACATGGTATCTCATCATATTTGCTATTGTTTATATCTGATTGGTTTTCAGGTTCTGACTGGGTCCTAATAAACCGCATGCATTGATCAAGATCTATGTTATACGCCAACTACTTCATGAAGATTTTTCTGATTTCATCCATTGAAAATGGCTTCTCTTTCATTTGGTCCCTATGATGACCTATGTGCATGTTTTAAATAATCTTTTATTGTCTAAATGTTGTTATATTTTCTGTAGCAGGACCTGGTTGGCAGTGAAAGTAATTGTAAAGACAAGATTTTGGCATTAGGATAGGAAAGGTAGCTGTTTGCCCTCCTTTGACAGTGGTCACAGAGGAGCTTGCTGATGAAAGGACATTCGATCAAAGACATAATGAAGGGAAGGAACACGCTATAGGGTTACCAAAGGGAAAAGGATTCCATGCTGTAGGTTCTTCGGCCCTGATGCAGGTGCTTATTGTTTTGGAAGAGGAACAATCACGAAGCCAGTGAGACTGTAGAATAGTGAGCAGCACTTGGTGAGTGTGTCAGCGAGCTACCCAGAGGCGATGAAGAGGAGCCTCCTACACTACAGTGAGACATGGTAGCATTGTGAGTGCATCAGAAATTATCGTGGGGTTTAAGCAGTACAGAGAATATGGCATATATCTTGAAAGTATCATATAGACCGGTGTGTGTGTGTGCAGAATAGATTTAAAGTTGACAAAACTAAAATCAGAGACACCAGTTAAAAGACTATTAGAATTGCCCAGGCAAAAGATGATAATGGCTTAAAGTGGCAGTAGTGGAATGGGTGGAAAACAACCGGATTTTGATAGTATTTTGAACTTACAGATGGTCAGACTTACTGATGGCTTTAAAACTGAGTGTTAGTTTAAGAGTGGAGTCAACATGGATGTTGAAAATTTTAAGCTGAACAATTGGATAAGGTGAACACTTATTGAGATAAAAAAGACAGGAGAAGAGCATGTTTGGGGTAAGAAATATAACAAGATTTCTGTTTTAGACATGCTAATTTTGGGGGGCCATATGCTAATTTTAAGATCCCAATTTGTCATACCAAGTAAAAATGTTGAGCAGGCAACTGGGTGTACTTGTTAGAGTTCAAAGGTGAGGTTTAGACTAGAGATAAACATTTGTGGCAAGAAGGGTAGTGTATACTTAGATTTATACACTGTCCCCTGCATCTACTAGCTTCCATTGTGTTGAGGTTGCTCTTAACATGTTTCTACTGAGACGAGTTCTGACACTTTGTCATCTTATTGACACTTTCTAAAGCTCTTTCAGGCATTTGCAGTTGCATTATGAAGGATGTCTAAGTGTCTACCTCTCCTGCGGTTATTCTTTGTCCAGGGGCTCCTCCATTTAGGCACCTCCTTCCTTCACTGCTTGAGATGGATCACATAGAAGACTTCTCCAATAATCTTTCAGTCTCTCTATAATCTATCCGGGGACATGAGCAATCAACACCAAATATTTTTAGTTTCATCTGATATTATCTTGATACTCCTACATTGTTCTTTACACTCACATAATCTCATGGACAAGGGGAAAATATTTTTCCTTTTTTTTTTTCTTAGAATTTCTCCTGGCTTCCAACTCTAGAAACCACTCTAACCCATCTTCTTCCATAGGGGGTAAGACTCGCTTTTTTTATGTTTCTTTACCTTACTGCAGCTCTAAACACTGCAGTTGGGAGGGCTGAAATCTTAGAATGCCGATGGAAGTTTAAAACACTTAGAAAATCCTTTTGTTTTTCAAAGTCACCTCAAGTTTAGACAGTTGTCTCACAACATACCACCCAAAGTTTTACTTTTATTTTTTAAAGATGAACAGTTATTTCTTTCTCTTTCCTATCACCCCTAATTTTCACCCCTTTTCCTTCCCCAACACACAAATTGTTGATTGGGAGAATATTACATAGCATAGAAAGATAAAACATATTAACATATCTCAAAGGATTATTATACGTATTACATGTGTATGTGTGAAATAATTTTATTCCTTTTAATACAACTATAAGCTCCATTGGACATTGATTTTATTTCACTTACTTATTCTTTAACTTAATATTTACTGAGTAACTAGTATAGTCAAGGCACTATCCTGGGTGCTACATAAATAGGGATGAACAAGATAGTTAAGGTGCCTGGTCTCACTGAGGAAAGTTCTAGGAAGAAAAAAATAGGACAGTGGGATATCTATTATAGCAGTGAGGATACTTTCTATCTCAAGTTACAGAAAAAAATAAATAAACTAAAATTTTGCTCAGTAAGCACATTGATTATCTTATATAAAATGATGTCAGGTGCTAGAAAAGCTCCAGGATGATTAATTCAAGGGCTCAGTTACCTCATCATTTACAGAAACCCTTTCTTCTTTGTCATTTTCCACATGCGTTTGGCCACTCCTTTTTGCCTGGATTAACTAAGGACCCCAAAATAGCAGAGAGACTCTCAAGTGTCAGATACCACAGGGTAGTAAAATGGGGCATTTTTTTTTAGAGACAAATGTTTTTAGAATTGCAATGACTTGCCTCCTACCCAAAGCTTCCTCTAAATTGTAAGATAGGCTTACGGCTAAAATGATTAACTGGCAATAATCTGAGATAATTCTGATTGCCTTAAAATAACCAAGAGTCATGCCGTGGGTCTGGGAAAGGTCCAGTATCCCTTAAAGACTCTGTTCTTAGGGGATATGATTAAAATCAGTATTCTGTTATCAAAGAACGGCTGTATAAACAACCCACAAAAGTGTCTGCTGCATTGAGGGACTGTTTTGGAAGGAGTGGGAACTCTGAAGACTCTCTCTGAGGTAAATTTTTAAAATATATTTTATTTTTTGTAGGGTTTTTTTGTTGTTCAAGTACAGTTGTCTCCATTCCTTCCCCCCACCACCACTCCCCATCACCTGAGATAAAATTGAAGTAAGATGTGACTGATGAGAAAGACACAGCCATTGGAAATCAGGAGGGAGAGTATTCCAGGCAAAGTGAAATGGATCCAAATGGGAAAAAGTTTGATGTGCTTGAGGAACATAAGAAAGACAGTGTGACTGAAGTTCAGAGAATATCTTAGAAAGTGGCATGAGAAGAGGACCAAGAAGTAAGCACTAACTAAAACCATAGGGCCTCGTAGGCCACACTGTAAGGAATTGTTTCATTTCTGTTGAAAGTTGGAAGTCAGTGCAAGACTCTTAAGCCTAGGAAATTATTAAGCCACTTAGAAATGTTCATTCTGGCTGCTATTAAGGCAAGAGCAAATCATTTAAGAAGCTAATGTTGTAGAACAAGCAAAAAATAATAATAACTAGGACAATAGTAATGTATTAAAGACGGTGAGAGGAACAGATGCCAGATTTATGTTGGCTCAATGCTGACATGACTGACTAATGGACTGCTTGTCCAGGATATAGGAAGGAGAGAAAATAAACATAACTTCTGAGTCTGAGGCATGAGCAAATGAATTGACATTTGTGGGGAGTTCTTAAGGAGAAACTGATCTTGTTGGGTTATGGGAAATTGAGAGTGTTTTTTTGGACCTGTTGATTTTTTCATGCTGATTACATCCTAGTAGAAATATGAATAGAGATTTGGATTTGTGAGCCTAGAGATCTGGATAGGTTCCTCAGAGGGACATATGATTTAGGTAACTCTGATGCAGGTTAGAGTTTAATTTGTGGGACTGACTGAGATCACCTGGAAAAAATTTAGATGTAGAAGAGGGGTAGAATCTTTATCCAAAGGCATACAAAAATGTACAGTTTTGTCACATGAGTAAAGTTTAGCAAAGTAGCCTAAAGAGGAATTATCAGTAAGGTAAAAACTATTATGGCATCTCAAAAATCATACAAGGTAGTCCCTCAGGATTTAGAGGTAGTCAGCTTTGTCAGTGCTGCTGAGTGGCGGAGTGAGAGATTTCATACACCACTGATTTCAGCAAAATGGGGGTTGTTGATGACTTGATAATAGCCTCGAAACAGTCAAGTTAAAATATTCTGGTTGGTCTTATTTTCTATTTTACTATTGTCCCAAACTCCAATTGTGATCGATGTCTATTGTAAAATGTAAACAGTTTTATGATAACATGATAAATGGTTTATTTTAATGAACCCTTAATTCTAAGTTATTCTTAAACTGCTTGCTTTAACATAGTGTTGGGAGTAATTCTCCATAGGTCTCTTGGATTTCTGTGCCACTTGCTAGTACAGGAACTGATGGCCTTTGTTCTAGACTCTCTTCCCAAAGATGTTTGTATAGGACACAATCTTATGTTGAAGATAGTGTCTCCCTCTGGAGCAAAAAGCACGTTTGTTTACTGTTAAGAAGATAAATAAATATCATATCTTCTTTTGGGAAAAACATGAGTCAGACTTACTGTCCATTGTAAAGGATTTGTTCCCTAAGCTCAAGACTCCTCTCCAGTAATGTAGCCCAGTATATGCATGGGTAACACCTGTCCCTCTTCAAACCCCCTTGTGGAACCAGGATGTTGACTTAAATGCTGACACTGTGGTATCAGCTAATACAATAAGAAATAAAGTCCTTTGTCTTTGACCCAGGAGTCTCATATCTTTTGTCAGCAACCATGAAACTGTGGCAGGCCAACGTGTTAGAATGCAAGTATGATAATATTCCCAGTCCTTCACAGTACTTGATGAATCTCAATAATCAACCATAAAGGTAATGAAAACAATTTCTTTCTTTTCAGATTGTAATGTTTGGCTCACAATAAGTCTTCCATTTCATAAAGTTTTTGCACTATGACAACTATACACACTGTACTTTCAAGCCTTAACTAAATGATTTGACTGCTATTTCCCTTAGAAAAATAGCTGTTACTTGTAAACATTTGATAAATGAGGTGTCTTGAACAAACATAGAGTGTGTCTTATAATAGGATTTCTAAATCTCTCCACAGATTTTACCAAATCCTAGTTTGCATTCTACTTTTTTCCTGAACTAGAAATATAAGTGAAATTAGGATGTTTTATAATTGACTCATTAGTTTCTGTGAAGAAAAAATGCTGCCATTCTATGGTGACAAATACTGCTTCAATAATATAGGACTTACTTTATCCTTTCTCACACTCTCAGAATAATAAATCATACAGCTAGAGGAACCTCAGAGAGTACAATTTCTAACTCCTAATTGTGCATATGAAGAAACAAAAACTCAGATATGTTAAGAAACCTGCTTTTGTTCATTATAATACCAGGATTAAATTTAGATTTCTGGTTGCCAGATAATTTTTTCTTCCACAATGGTTTATATATGTGTTCTCCTCTGTTCTGTTCCCTGTTAATCTCTTGATGCCAAGAAGGAGGAATTTTTTGACAACTAATATATACTGAAAAGGAGAAAAATACGACAGGCAAGTGAGAGAAAAAGGGT
>VMDR010029023.1:0-12914 GCA_007922815.1 Macrotus californicus | reverse complement strand
AGTGTCTGTTTTTTGTTCTTTCTGAGAAATCATTACTTTGGAGATGAATTCTAATCATTGCAATATGAGATTTTAGTGTAAGCATTTATTAGTTACTGTGTTACATGGAATATTTTCTCAGTTACTGTGATGCTCCTATGAGCATCTTAGTGGACAAATTGATATTTAGAACCTGGTTGACTCACCTGTGGTCATATACAGCAACTGGTGAAGCCAGAAGTGAGCCCGTGTGAGCAACTCTACTGTTTTGGTCTTAAAAATGCACTTCACTGTCTACCAAAATGACTTCTTTTCTCATCAATTTCTAGTACAAATGCCAATCACATTACAACTAATAGCAAAATAATAGAAAGTGGAATGAATTCTTGGGATGTTGAAAGGTTTTGTTACAGGCAGACATTACTGTGATTGAAGACAAGAGTATCCTACTACTAGAACGCTGCTTTAACTTTGTATTTAATAGCGTATTTTATAGAACTATAATGCATTCCCAGAAGGTTATAGGCATGCTCACTTAATCTATATGACAACACTAACCAGACTACACCCTCGTTAAGGTAACCAAGAAAGTAATTTCTAAAAACTGCCACAAGCCCAGTGTTGCTTTAACCAAATGTGCAATGCCATGCATAGGGGAGGATATTTTTATTTCTCTCTTTAGCAGACATCTGTAATATAAATTTAACGCTGTATGTAGGAGATTAAAAATTTCCGAACAATGCTTGGTGCACAGGCCACTAAGTTTACACATTCACAGAGAGTTACTGGGCTTTTTGGTTGAGTGGTCCGTAGCGAAGGGGTGATGGTGGCTAATGTGACTACCTGTCACAGAGGAGGTTCGGCCCGGAAGGAATCCAGCTGAGCAGAGACCTGTGTAAACAGACGGGCACATAAATCTTGACTGCTCCTGCCCTATTCTTTTGCATTATTTCTGCTGCTAATGATGATTCCCTTCTAGAAATATTATGAAAAGAGTAGAAATTCATTTTTGCTTCGATATCCTTGGCAGGCATGATGAACATTCATTTGTTTAGGTGTGGAGGAGGGGTTTTGCATTATCAGTGATTTTCATGCTGTTTCTGGTACCCAGGTTCAAAAGATGTATGGCTACCTTATGAAAGTGTCGTCCTGAATCCAGAATGTTTTATTGTCTTTAGTCTGGAGCGGCCGCCCTGAAATTTCACTTGGAAGTGAAACAATTTCCAATGGATGCATTCAGGAGACACTAAGTGTTGCTTTAAAATTTGTTCATGATTCTCATGAAAGCTGTAGATGTTTTGTTCAGAAGTATAAAACACAGTAGGTGCTGCTGGGACTCCGGTGTTCATAAATATAAATATTATTTTTGTATTTTAATCATATAAGTTCTACATACTGAGTAAGATTTTATCAGTGATGAGAGAAAATTTAGAATTTTTGGAACAATTATCAGTGTTTCAGGAAGCAACAGCATCATATATTCTGCCAAAAATGTTAATAGTGTTTTTCTTTTTCCAATCATAAAAGTAATATGAACACTGTGAAAACTCAAGTAAAAAATTTATTTAAAAAATCGTCCACAACCCCATCACATAGGGAAAACTGGTACAGTCCTGCTAAAACATGACATGTGCTTTAAAACTCACAGTGCTATAATAACCAACCCAGTTAAGACTCTATAGATACATTTGTAGGAAAAGGTCTCAAGTCAACTTTTAGTTAACCCTGCCTCACACACAAGCCTGTTCCTCAAAGATGACATTCTATTAAAATAAGGTGCGTTTCCAATTATTTGCTCTCTGTCACTCTCCCCTATTCATTTACTCATGCTATTTTTTTTTCACAATTTCTACTTAGGTATTTGTATCTTTGCTTGTGGTATGCTGAGGGATACAGACAGATGTAGGGGCAACGGACATGTCAACTTAGTGTGTCAATTTTATCTCCAACATTTGGGGGAAAGTGTACTGATGTCTAAAACAAAGCGTGTATTTAGAGTGAAATATAATATTTGCATTAATTAAAAAGTTAGAACATTAATCTTCAGAAGTAGTTTGCCCCTCATGAAAGCTGTTCTGCCCTTCCAGGTTTTTTGGTGAATAAAGATGAGAATGAGAGTACAGCCTTAGGAATGCTAAATTCCTAGAGGGGGGATTTTATAAGTATTTTTAGGATGTGATGCAATTGCTGACCTAAGGCTTTGTACCAATTTACTATCCCCTCAGCAGCATCCAAGCATAGTCGTTTTTGCAGTCAGGCGTCTATAATCACGTGAGGAACGTCAACTGTGGAGTCGTACAAAGAAGAGGCCCAGTGCTGCTGGTTTTATAAGTGAAGCTTACTGGAGTTACTGTTTCGATTGGACATTTAACACACACACACACACACACACACACACACACACACACCATGTGTGTGAGCATGCAGACACAAATGCATGTTTTGTGTATGTGTTTTTTTTGAAGTAGGCAGACTTGAATCCTATGTGTTTACAGATATGAAGTAACTTAGAAGAGCTTAGCTAGTAAAGTCTAATTCTTTCTCAGCCTGTTTTTCTTCTTGCTAAAGACCATAATGAAATTTGTGTTACTTTTAACTGATTCAGAAAACCTTTGCCAGTGACATTGGCATTCCTCAGAACATGGTCTTCACTGACACCCATGGGCAGCTCACAGTTCATTTTTCTGAGCAGACAGAGGTGTCCCGTGGCACTGAGCTGTACTGGCATTTTCCTTTGCCTTTACTCAGCGTGGCTCTGTAACATTTACTTTGTCATTTACAGTCATCTTAGTATTCACAGTCAATTCTATCACTGTTCTATCACTGTGTGACTTTAATTGTATTTCGTAAATTAAAGAGGCATTATAAAGTTGTTACCTTTTGATTTTTCAGTTTAATTTCATTTTTCTTTAATCTTTGACACACACTAGATTATCAATTAGCATAATAAAGCAGTCAGTGTGGAATTTAGTAACTATATTGAATATTCTATAAAGTAGAGTAGTTTGTACAATAGGACTGTATGTAAGAAACAGTGAGAGGCTTGGGATTCTATTACTATACCTTAGCAGTGGTCCCCTAGTGTCTCACATGACAGCATATCATACAAGAAAACAGTGTTAAAGGATGAATAATATTAATGCTGTGCGCTTTAGTAATACATTTTATCCAAAGACCTTAAAGTGTTTCACACATGACAATTAATCAAGTCTTACTACCCCACTCCGAGCAAGGTACTATTATCTGCTATTATAATTTAGATAAACTATCGTTACAGTTAAGAGTGATGAGAGATTAAGTGACTGTCAAAGATCACACATTAGTTCAGGACTGGAGTGGTATAACTCAGACTCCTGACTGCTGCTATTAGCATTAAACACAACCACGCGCATAGCGCCCACCGAGCCCGACACCCTTCCCTTTAAATAGCTCACTGCATGCTCAACTATTATGAAGTCACAGTGGACATGCACCTAATGGCATCGGATCAGGCACTCACACCCCATGTCATGTTTGGAGGCCAGTATGTTTGTAATTTTCTGAAAGATGGGGAAATGTTGAACACATAAGTTAGCCTTTTTTTTTTTTTTAATCAGAAAATGTTTCACTGGCTTTAAAATACTGTTGAGCCTTCTCATTGTTCCTCATTGTAACTTTAAATGTGAAGACAATGGGACATCTAAAGTGATTTCCACAGATAGAGTAAGCAGGGCGGTGGGTGGGGGCTGTCAAATAAGCAGAGGTTCTGGGACAAAGTCTTTTCAGAAGACTGCCACTCAGGTGTCGTGGTTGCTCCCGTCTGTGACAGCACGTTGTTGACTTCTTTTTTGATCTTTATAGTTTGAGGAGATGGCAGGAATTCCAAGCCTCTTGCTTGCCTTTTCCTTCTCTTCCTTTCCCCACGTCTACTATAAATGATTTTTTTTTCCTGGTAGAAGTAGTTTTATTTAATTTAGGTCCTAATGTGAACTCTTCCTTCAGTGCTGTAGATTGTTCCAATGTCCATTTCCTGGGAATCACGAAGGACAATCGTGCAATTTATTGGTGACATTGAGCACAGAATTGACGGTTGGTTGTTGCAGGAGCCTTTCCTAGAGGACAGAATTGTCAAACAAAATGCAGGACAGTGTTTCATGTGGGTGACACTGGGTATCACAATTGCTAAGACTCGGCTTCTGAAAATCCTGCTTATTCTTTCTCTGCTTTTTTGACACCAAGCAGCGCCTAACTCCCCTGGATTTCAGTGTTTTATATTTGTATTCGTGGTAGCTGTGCACTAAAACTACAGCAGATAATTTAGGTAATTGGCAAACCACAGGGGCACTTAGTCTGCTCACCTGCCTATTTTAGGTTGGCTCATCATCACTCTAATTGGCAGTGGGTAGTTACTGGTCCATTTGCCATGTATTATGACAAAAGATGCTAATGGGCCCCGGCAGTGGGTGTGTTGTACCTTTGCCCTGCTTCTGGCATGCAGAAAGCAATCCTACTGTTTTTGCATAGCAAGTAGCATGGCTGGACATTTTTCTACATCAAAAAGACTCTTTCCTTTTTTTAAAAAAAATGACAACTTCCCTTGGCAAGAGCATAATCTCAGAATTGACAGGTATCCTTTCTCACAGCCACTACATAGTACATATTCCCTAAAAACAAGAGTACATCAGTTGAGGTATTTTTCATCATTTTTACCACATTTTTATTATCAGAACTCCTCTGAAGCTTGAAATTGAAATCTGTTTCTTTTTTGACATTTTTCTCTATATTGGGCATGTAATTATGGGCCCAAACGAAGTTCAAGAGGAGTGGATCAACAAAGCCCACAGCTAAGTACACTAAACTTTGATCTTGAAGGAAAATATGAATTCCAAGGTAGATTTGGACAGCTGTGCTATGAATGCCACAGTGAGCAAATGTGGCAACAGAAGAAATATCCCATGGTTAGCTGACATTTTTTTTTTTACATAAATGCAAGGAACATAAAAACAGACATTCAGGTCTCTCAGCATAGGATAGTAGTTCTTAGCATTTTGAAGATAGGAACTCATTTTTAAATAATAAAAAAGTACTCAGTTGATAATAATTGTATTTGTACCATTTATTGATTGTGACTACATTAGTATTAATTAAACAATTGTAATAAAATGTTTATTTTATTAATTACAAAAGGTATATAAAGCACAGTCTAAAGGAGACATGTTACTCCAAAGACTGTGTTTAGTATAAATATATAGATTTGTAGACCTGTTACAGAGCACTGTGGCCTATCATTTGCAAATCACAGATCCGCGGGCTACAGAGAAAGACCTAGTTTAGTTTAGGGTTGTAGCCAAATTGTGGTGATCAACACTTATGAGAACAAAAAATGAGTTAATTATATTATGACAATGTGTGGGATGTATTTGTGTGTTTATATTAATTTATTAAAAATAACCTAAAACTAAGAAAAATAATTAGTTTATTGATTAGAATGTTGTTAAACTATCTTTTATTTCCAGCTGTTTTCAGTTTGAATTAAAGTTGCCTGTAGTGATAAACGTGAGTCAGTATGCTAAATTTTCAAATAATGTGCTCAAATTTTAGACAACATTATGAAACTCAGAACAAAGACTCGAGGCTTGGCAACATTTTCATGCAATGACATTAGTAATTAGAGGATTTTTTAAAAACTTACACTTTAGGAATACATGAATTATGCTCCTGTCTCCAATTCTATTTTAGTCAATTTTCCCTCTACCTGGGCATTGTTTTCTGTTTATTAGCTGGGTTGTATCGAAGCATACTTGTATTTATCTTTTGTGTTTGAAGATGATTCTGCTGATAGGGATTGCGGTCTATTAGTGTTTATGTGAGAGCAGAGTTAGAGATATGGTCCATAGCCTTCTCTCTTTGCTGGTGGATACTTCTTTCTGTATGTAGAGCCAAACTTCAGGAAGCTTCAATGTTTCACTTGGAATTGGTTCATGAATCTTTGTCACAGGGCACTGGTAATAGTCATGTCTTGAGACTCATCTGCCATGTGGCTTTTCTGTCATCCATGTGGATATCACATTACCAGCTATGCTGTTCCTTTGGGTCTTAAGTATTTTGTCAAAGCACTTTGTTAATGATTACGTCATGTTATCCCCTCTATAGGGGTCTTACCAACTTTCTCATCTCCGTTCATGTCACAAATGATACATCTGTGCTAACTTACCTCTGTTTCAGGATTTTATAATGAGTTGGTGCTGGACCAAGGTTTCTCAGTCTTGCCATTGTTGCATTTTGGAATATAATATTTTGTTGTGGAGGCTGTGCTGTGCATGGCAGATGTGTGGTCTATGATCTCTAAATGTCAGTAGCCCCTCTCTCCGGGTTATGACAAAAAAAAATTCTCAAGACTTTGCCAATATCCCCTTGGTGATAAAACCATTCATGTTTGAGAACCCCTGCCCTAGTTTGTCATGTGATATTCAGTATGGCCTATATTTAATAATGAAGATGATATAAGAATGGTGGATGTGATGTTTATAATAGCCCAAAACATACTTAGAGATAAAATGGGACAGTACCATAATCATTGTTGAAATAACTTTCTAGGCTCAACATGGAGCAGCTCCTGTCCAGGGTGCTACACCAGCAATTCGAAACTCAGATAATTTCATGTTACCTTTAAATGATCCACTTGACCAGAAATGTAGTATATTCAGTCAGCTAATCTCCAAATGGCAAGCATCTCTGGACCTTCTAACCCCAAATGAGGTTGACTATGTGGCCCCAACCTATTTTTTAATTTTCTCTGTCTTGTTTTTATTCTTTATTCTGTATAAGCTTCCTGCCTTCCACGCCATTTTGTAGTTCTCCAAAAAAGAGATTTTTCATTTCAGAAAGTATTTAAAAAGTTTGTTTGTATCACCTACATTGTCTTCTTTACTTATTTTTTTAACTCCATCTTATAAACCTTCCATTTGGGGAGGACCCACAGTGTCATATTGTGTCTACATAATATCATTCTCTCTTTGAAAGGGATTACTTGGATATACACATACACACAGATATATAAATAATAAATGTATGTGTACTCTGTGTGTGTGTGTGAAAGAGAGAGAAAGAGAGAGACTTTTCTCAGTATGCTCCATCTGTAAGTAAATGTGCTTAAGTCAGTTTTGGCACTGTTTGGTGTTAATCTATAAAGCCACATAGAAGCAAATTGCCTGTTCTATGGCCTTGAAATTGAAAGGGATTTGTGAATGTTATCACATTGATTTTTTAAAGCAGGGCTTGACCTTAGTAGTTGTGTAGGAATAAACTATATATATATATTTTTAGTCTTTTGGGGAAAAAGAAAAAACTTGACCTGGTTGAAAGAGAAAGCCTATTGTCATGCGACCATAGAGCTCCTTATAGACCTCAGGGAGATATTGGAACCAGGGGCTGAAAAAAGTTTGAAGTCTTTGCATATTTGTTCAAGCATCTCTCTCTTCCCACCCCTTATATTGTTTCTTCACTCTTCTCTCTGTGTCCCTGTAGACCTGTTCATGTGCTTTGCAGTGTATATGCAGAAAATAAGTTCTCTATACAGCTCCCAAATTTTACTTGTTTTCTTTATTAGAAGATATGGTAATCTCTTCTGCAAAACACAGATTTCAGAGGAAGAGACTCAGATTGTGCAGGTTGGGTCAGCTACCCATCCTGTACCTATCAGCTGTGCCTGGAGAGTGGTGTCCCAGGGAACAAACATGTCTGCTGGGAGCTTTCTCCATGACCATGTGACTGGGGAAGCAAGGTTCCCAGGAAGGGAGATTATGTAGATCATCCTCAAAATATCTGGGAGTGAATTTGGAGTAAAATGCAAAATGTGTATATAATAACTGAAGAGAATAAGAAGAAATTGGTTTCAGGTTGACTAGTGTGTGCAGCTGCTCAGAACATAACTCCTTGTCTTCAGTAACATAGAAAATTTAAAAGACAATACAGAAGTGGATTTAGTATGACTACATATGGTAAAAATCACAAAAGTGGTTTGGGTAGTGAAAATCCTATAGTAAAACAGTACCAAATTCTTTCAAACGCCCATTCAGTTCCCAACCATGCCTTATGTACGGTCTGTCTGGAAGAGGTCCAGCCATTGTTAATGTAATAAGAATAGTTTGCTTGACATTGATGTGACCTGGTAGCCAAGGAGACTGGACTGGAATGCACATGCGTGAACAATGATGACTTCACTGTACTAGTCAGTGGGAGAGGTAGAGCATGTGCACTGTGTGGCCATCACATTCAAAATGACTGACTGAGTAGAGCAACAAATCTGCATCAAATTTTGCATTAAGCTTGACCATTCCTCCTTGGAAGCTATTCAGATGATTCAGAAGGCCACAGCAATGGGCAACTGGTGATTGGCAGCTTCATCACAATAAGGTGCCCACTCATGTGTTGCATCTCATGCAGCTTTTTGATGAAACATCAAATTACCCAGGTGATTCAGCCCCTGTACAGCCAAGGTTTGGTATCCTGTGACTTCTGGCTTTTCCCAAGACTAAAGTACCTTTGAAAGGAAAGAGATTTCAGACCATCAGTGAGATTCAGGAAAATAGGATGGGGCAGCTGATGGTGATTGGGAGAACTGTGTGAGGTCCCAAGTTGTCTACTTTGAAGGAAGCTGAGATGTCATTGTCCTATGTACAGTTCTTCTTACATCTTGTGTCTCTTCAACAAATGTCTCTATTTTTCATATTGCTTGGCTGGATACCTTCTGGACAGATGCTGTACGTATGTATGTATGTATATGTAATACAAGCTTGGGAAGAAAGATAATCATGGTCGTAGTTCACTATGGAAAGAGTAAAATGCTTTTAGAAAATAGACTAGCTCACCGGTTGTGAATTATTATTAGGCTATGTGTAATATATGATTTTTATTCATGGTCAAATAACACTCTTGGGTTTATTGTACATCCAAACATAGTTAATGTTTTCAACTTTAAAATGACCATGTAGGATATAATGTTTATTAAAGACTAAGTAATAAAACTAAGCTAATTTAAACATCAACTGTTATTATAGGAACTGATTAGGATTTGGATTTTTTTAAACAATTTTTTTTCTGGGAAGACTATTTGGTCACCATCAGTTCATGTTCATGATATAAAGCAGATTGGCTTTTTAATTGTATTATTTTCAAATTCTCTATATATGCAATGCAGCCCTGCTATCTATCTATTTACCATTTCAATATACAATCCAGCCCTCATTTTACACATATATTATGTTACATAATATACATCTTTATAGTATATACAATGCAGTGCATTGCAAATATTATACAATGCACATTGTACTGGGCTTGACAGCTCCCCCGCACCCTGGGCACCCGCATTGACTTGCCACTGCCTCTATTTTAGCTATTCCCTCCTCTTGTGTGTTCCTCAGTATCTCCTACATGGGAGTAATAATAGAACCTACCTCTCCCATAATTGTTTTGGTTCATATGTTGGGAGGGTTAAATACTATACGTGTCTGGCATATATCAAGAACTCAATTACTGTTACTTAAAGAGAAAATTGGGGTATTTTTAGAACCTCACTGTAAGCTGTAGCTTATAATTGGATTGCTTAAAAACTTGCTAAAAAATGGTCTCTTAGAGTTAGTTACAACATTTTTTGAAATTGTTATGTAGTAAATCAGACCACATTTTAATTTTCCTGGCAGAAATGCAGGGAAGTCACTATGTAAAATACTTGGCACTATCAATAGAGCTTGGATCTACTTGTAGTGCCAAGCGTTTTGTTGATCTGAAAAGTTTGGGATGGCGCTAAGTCCCCTTGAAATGGTAGAAGTGATTATGTGAACAATTGTTGTTCTGTTATACCAAGGGGTGAATAGCTTTTTAAGTGACTAGTTTTGTTTTTGTTTTTTTTTAGATTATATAACCATACCAAAAAGCTATGATGCAAATTGGAAGTTGACATCTGAATACACTTCTAATCCTTTTGGAAACGTAGTGTTTCTTCATCATGGATACACACACACCCCTAATGAACAAAATAATAATAAAGATAAGGTCAAAAAAGAAAAATTTACCTATGAAAAGCAATTTCAAATCATTGATGAAATTTCTTTTTTAAGAGCTATTGAGTATGGAAAAATTAATATGTGCAGACCTGGTAAGTGTGGGAGGTACTTGCTGGAAGAAATGTGGGCATGAAGATATTGATATCGACCGTGTATGTGTATGTATATGGGTATAGTATAGTATGGTACAGTGTAGTATAGTATAACTTAGTATAAAATAAACTTGCTGTTGATTAATAGAGAGGAGGATTTTATGAACTTTCAGACTGTTCAAATGAATTGCTGCTTTTTAGGGTATCTGTGGATTAAATAATGGATTGGTGAAAGCAGTCAATGTATACCTTGAAGTATTCTGAGTATTATGAAATACTTTATTAAAAGTGAGGTGAATTACATTATATTTAGTTAGAATAACTGGAGCCAGTTCTGGGGAAACCAGCTTAAGATGCATTTGCATCAACACTGTGTTTTGAAGGCATTGCTTAGAAAGTATATATGCAAGGCTGATTGAAAAACAAGGAAAAGGAAGGAAAAGGACAGATTTATCTATTGTTATTTGTCAACTGTTCACTTAACATTATCGTGCATGGATTTTGCTGAGAATGCACCTGCATTTAGGCATGCTAAATCAGCATTTCCTGCACAGGCTTTGCCAAGGAGCACTTGAAAATGCATACTAACTACATTGATAAAATTCCAGAAGGAGACATGCACATTGGATTAAAGTGGATTGCAAAACCTATATAGCAGATAAATCAGTTGCAGCAGAAATGGTAAAAACTTGATTCATGTATGCATTAAAACATTATATCAGAACAGAAGCCAACACTTTAGAAAAAACAAACATTTATTAAATGGAAAAGGATAGCCCTGACTGGTGTGTCTCAGCTGGTTGGGCATCGCCCTACAAACCAAAAGGTTGCTGGTTCAATTCCCAGTCAGGGCATGTGCCTGGGTTGTGGGTTTGGTCCCTCCTTGGGGCATGTAAAAGAGGCAACCAATTGATGTTTCTCTCTCACATCAATGTTTCTGTCCCTGTTATTCCCTCCCTTCCCCTCTCTCTAAAAATAAATAAATAAAACCTTTGAAAAATAAATAAAAGGAAAAAGATAAAAAGAACACAGTGAAACATATTGTCCCTGGGTAACTTGCTGATATTCTTTTTTTTAGTATATTTTATTGATTATGCTATTACAGTTGTCCCATTTTTTTCCTCCCCTTTATCCTCCTCTGCCCTGCACACCCCCTCCCACCAGCATTCCCTCACCTTAGTTCATGTCCATGGGTCATACATATAAGTCCTTTGGCTTCTCCATTTCCTATATTATTCTTAACCTCCCCCTGTCTATTTTGTACCTACCATTCATGCTTCTTATTCCCTGCACCTTTTTCCCCTCTCTTCCCTTCCCTTTCCCACTGATAACCCTCTATGTGATTTCCATTTCTGTGATTCTGTTCCTGTTCTAGGTGTTTGATTAGTTTGTTTTTGTTTTTGTTCTTTAGGTTCAGTTGTTGATAGTTGTGAGTTTGTTGTCATTTTACTCTTCATCTGATTGCGACATGTCACTCCATTGATTGTCAGGGTTGCTGATATTCTTTAACAGGTTATAAATTTACATTAAATTTATATTATCACACAATAACAAAAATTTTGGAATTATGTGTCTCAATTTGCTAGGACTTTCATAACAAACTGCTACAAGCATGGTGTCTTAAACAACAGGAATTTATTTTCTCAGCGTTTCATAGGCTAGAAGTCCAAGATCAAAGTGTCGACAGGTTTGGTTTCTCCTGAGGTCTCTCTTTTTGACTTGCAGGCAATCTCCTTGTGTCCTTCACACGTAGTTTTCTCTGTGTGTGCACATTCTTAGTGTCTCTTCTTTTTACAAGGACATCAAACAGATTGGATTAGAGCCCCACCCTTATGACCTCATTTAAACCCAACCTCTCTAAAGGCTCTATCTCCAAATACAGTCACATCCTAAGGTATTGGGGTTAGAGCTTCAACATAAACTTGGGTGGGACAAAACTCAGTCCATAACACTGTGCGAGATTTGTTTTGTGTATATAATTTTAAAATAAAAATTTGAAAACCTGCCTTTTGCACCTCTTAATATCTCTAATAATTTGAGAAATTTTGTGTGGGTCAATTAACTGATGTTGATGTATCATATAGTCTCCACTGGGGATGAAAGTGCTAACTGCAAATAATAGATTATTTAGGTCACAAATATTTCTCTTTCATTCCTTTTGTTTTTCAATATGTTGGCTCCAGTTTCTGCCAATACAAATAGCCAACAAGATTTTTTAAATGGTGTTATCATCATGTAGTTAGACAAATGTATTCTTGAGGAATTTTAAAATAAATTTTATTTATTTATTTTTAGAGAGAGGGGAGGGAGGGAGAAAGAGAGTAAGAGAAACATGGATGTGAGAGAGAAGCATCAACTGTTTTTCTCCTGCAGGCCTCCAACTGGGAACCTGGCCTGCAACTCGGACATGTGCCGTGACCTGGAATCAAACCAGTGACCTTTCAGTTCCCGACGCTCAATCCACACAGCCACACCAGCCACGGCTTCTTGAGGAATTTTTCAAAAAATCTTTAAAATTTCTGAATGGATGTCCATTTATTTATTCCAATAAATCATAAATAAATCAATCAGCAAAGTAAAAATAAAATTCTTTGCATATTCTGAACTTATTCTTAAGTTTGATTTTGATAGTAGAACAATATCAAAAAATAAAGATAGCAAGCATTAGGATTACTTAAAAATTCTTTCATAATCAATCAGATGATTAGTTTAGCTAAATCTTTTGTAGCCTCTATATTTATAGTCCTGTTATATTTTTTCTTTAATAAGGATAATGAACCCCAATAACTGTAAGCCT